>PVJH01000941.1:0-11172 GCA_004026705.1 Nesogale talazaci
TACTGTGTTGGACCAGGTGGTAGAAACCTATTCCAAAATGATGAGGTAATAGAGTCTATACTTCACAGCATCCCCTCAGCTGGCAGACCATTGCAGCTAGCAGGGTGCCAGGCAGAATGTTAGAGGACAGAGCTTTGCCAGCCATCTCCTGTATATTCATATATCAACATATGGTGTATCACAGCAGGGACAGGAAAAGAAAGAGACAGTGGACTGGAGTTAGAAAAAAGAGACCACATGGATAGCCGTACAATCAGAACTCCGAATTCAGTAGATGGTGGCAGCTTGGCATTAGAAGGAAGCAAGAGGCAACAACTATCCCTCAGTGGATACCATCATTGGTTACCAGACAGACATGTTATAACTTACAAGAGAGCGGGGCAGTGAATACCCTGAAGGGTCATTTACAGTAAGCTTATCCCTATGACCATATGGCGTTGTGAAGAAGATGAGGTTGAACTGTCCAAGATTGAGGTATGCGAGCTAGAAAATAGAAAATAAAGTAAGTTCCATGTTGCTCAGTGTGGACCCAGAGTGAACCCTCCATACCAGCACAGTTAACTCCCTGGAGAATTTTTTGTAAGTCTCTGAGAGAGAAGATGTGTTAAGCAACAGAGAAAATGGAGAAACTCCAAAGACAAGACCTAATGAAAAGACATAATGAAAATTTTAAAAATCACAGCATTTCATGATTCATGTGAGTTTTATTCCAACACTGAACTAACCATGGGTGGCAGAAAAGCACTCAACAAAAGTTGTAACCCACCCAGTAGCTCCTTGGGAGACAGATCTATGACCTGCTTCCAAAAAGTCCCATCCTTGAAAATGCTATAGAGCAGTTCAACTCCGTGTGCATGGAGCCACTGTGAGTTCGAATCCGCCCAATGATGATTCCAGCAACAAATTGATGAAGACCAACAAGAAAAGAGAAAAAAGGCAACCCAGCCTACCACATGTCATCCAGTACAATGCCATGACACCATACGATGACTGAATCCTTGTTTCTTGATCCCAGCATCCAGTGGGTATGAAGTGCTTATAACTTTGCCCCCCCCCCCTTTATGCTCTACTGTGTTCTTGGATATATTAGCAAAGTAGGTAAATATTATATATGTAGGAACATTCTCTGTAAAACTGATATACTCTTGGGGGTAGTCTCATTCACTTTCCCATGCCCGTTCAACCTGTGTGTCTACCTTTGTATCCACTTGTAGATGATTGTCACTACTGCTATTACCGAATTGTAGATGAAAGAGTGTTGATCTTGATTGCCTTGAATTCTTGTCCTCCTACCAGTGTTTTCTTTTGACTTGAACATTTTGTTCACCTCCGATTATAATATATTACCTTCCTTTTTCACCCAAATCAATGTGTCCACCCTCCAGTTAGCGATTACCCTTTCTAGTCTTGGTAACAAATAAAGAACATTTCTGTGTGAGAAAGTTTCCTTGACTTTTATAGTAGTGGTCCTGTACAATAATTTTCCCTATTTTACTCAGCATAATGTTCTTCATATTTAGCCATGTTATGGGGTGTTTCTCAAATTCACTGTTACTCTTTAATATTGTGTTCCATTGTGTATATTTACCAAAAGTTGTGTATTCATTCATTGGTAGATGGCAAAGTTGTGTGTTGATTCCTTTGTAGATTACATTTAGGATGCTCCCATTAGTAGGACTGATGCAGCAATGAACATATACATATTTGTGTGGTGGCTTTTATTACTACAGGTTAAGGCTGGGCAAGCTGCAGTTTCAGTACATACATGTGGATCTGGAGTAAATTTGAAAACACTTAAGGATATTAATCAGATAATGGTGATTTCATTTATTTGTAAAAATATGTTTATGGCTATTGAGTAATTTTTAAATTGTGGGTTGGCTCTTCCATCTCAAAGTTTGATAGCTACTGCTTTACATTGTATACCTAGTAGTGGGATTGTGTGCATATGATATTTCTATTCCTAACATTTTCAGGAAATATGATATTGCTTTTCACAGTGTTTGCAAAATTAACAGGTCCACCCAAAATGTATAAAGTTTCTAGTCTCTATGCACCAACAATTCTCAACCTGTGGATCATGACCTCTTTGGGCGTCGAATGACCCTTTCACAGGGTTGCCTGATTCTTTTTTTTTTTTTAACATTTTATTCGGGGCTCGTATGTCACTTATCACAATACATACAAACATATATTGTGCCAAACATATATTGTGCCCATTGCCATCATCCTCAGACCATCTGCCCCTATACCTGAGCCCTTGACATCAGCTTTTCATCCCCTCCTCTCTCACTCCACTCCCCTATGAACCCTTGATATTTCATAAATTATTATTATTTTGTCATATCTTAGACTGCTGACATCTCCCTTCTCCCACTCCTCCGCTGTCCGTCCTCCAGATAGGTTATGTGTGGATCCTTGTAATCAGCTCCCCCTCTCCACCCCACCTCTCTCCACCCTCCCAGTATCTCCACTTATACTACTGGCCTTGAGGGGCTCATCTGTCCTAGGTTCCCTGTGTTACTGGTTCTTATCTGTACCAGTGTACCTCCTCCGATTCAGCTGGATTTGTAAGGCAGAATTGAGACCATGATAGTTTGGTGGGGGAGGGGGAAGAAGTCTTCAAGAACTAGATGAAAGTTGCATGTTTCATTGTTACTTCTCTGCAACCTGGCTGGTCTCCTCCCCACGAAGCCTCTGCAAGGAGATGACCAATTGCTTACAAATGGGCCTTGGGTCACCATCCTGCACCCCCCTTCATTCTTGGTGAAGTGATTCTTGTAACTTGATGCTTGATACCTGCCCCCATCAAGCTGTCATGATCACACAGGTTGGTATTCTTCCATGTGGACTTTGCCGCGTTACCTGACCGCTTATTTACTTTTAAGACTGCAGACACTTTATCATTTGGTAGTTAGGTACCTTCAGTATTCTCCACCATATTTGTCTCTGCATCCAATTGTCTTCCACAATCATATCAAGCCGATGGGCACACTATGATGATTTTTGTTCTTTGATTCCTGATACCGTATTTCTTTCACACCTCATGATTGCATAAACTGATGTATTTCTTTTGTACTGGGCTTTGTTGCTCCTGAGCTAAATGGTCACTTGTTCACTCTCAAACCCTTAAGATCCCAGATGCTATATCTTTTTAGCCGGGCACCATCAGCTTTCTTTACCACTCTTGCTCATGCTCCTGCATGTCTTCAGTGATCGTCTCGAGAAGGCGGGCACACAGTAATATGTTTTTTTCTTGTTTGATGCCTGAGACCTGCTCCTTTCGACACCTCATGACCACACTGGCCAGTGTGCTTCTTCCATGTGGGCTTAGCTGCATCTCTGCTGGGTGGCCATGTGTTTATCTTCTAGGTTTTAAGATCCCAGATGCTATATCTTTCATTAGCTGGATACCGTCAGCTTTCTTCACCACATTTGCGTATGCACCCATTTGTCTTCAATGATCTTATTGGCAGGTGAGCATCATGGGATATCAGTTTAATTCGACAAAGTGTTCTTGTATTGAGGGAGTACTTGAGTGAAGGCCCAAGGTCCATCATCTGCTACTTTAGTACTACACCTATAAGTATATGTACCTTGATTTATTTCCCCCTTATCATAAGTAATTATATTTTTAATGTCTGTATTTAGACCTCTATAAATGTCCTTTGTCTTCTAGTTCTTTCCTCTGTTTCCTTTAACTTTCCTTTTGCCCCACTATCATGCTCCACCTTCATTTGGGTTTCATACTTCCTCTCTGCTGCATTACCCTTGCTAAAGTCCTACCACACCCCCCTTGCCACTGATTCCAGGTCACTTGTTGCTCCCCTGTTCCTGAGCCTGTCCATACACCCTCTCCCCCTCCTATGTACCCTGTCCCCCAAGAAGTGTCAGTATTCCAGTTGTGGAGCTTTGGGGATTTTCAATGTCAGAATCATGCCATCAGCGAATGATAATTTCACCTTCTCCTCTCCCAGTTGTCTTTCCGTTGCCTTATGTTATTAGCTGGGAGCTCCAGTGGAGATAAGCAGCATCCTTGTCTAGTCCCTGTTCTTCAGTGGGATTGATTTAGCCTTTTCTCCATTGACTATGATGCTAGCCATCGGCTTTTCATAAATAGCTTGTATCAACTTGAAGAACTCTCCTTCTTCCTGAGCGACTTAATTAGGAATGAGTGTTGGGTGTTGTCAAATGCTTTTTCTGCATCCATAGATATTATCATGTGATTCTTATACTTTTATCTTCTAAATGTGATGAATAATATTGATGGATTTTTGTATGTTAAACCATCCCTGCCCTAGGGTGGTCGTGAGAGCTACCCAGACTTGCTTCTGGAGAGCCGCTGCTGGATTTGAATCGCCAAGACCTTGGGCCTCAATCCAGCACTCAGCCACTATGCCACCAGGGCTCAGCCCCAGGAGTGTTGTTATAAATGAACTTAGACACAGAAGAACAAGAAGTACACGGAGTGAATCTTTAAGAAAGCAGAGGACCACAGCTCACTCAGGCATGTAGCAGAGAACTGAGCTATATACTTTCATTTAACTCATACTTAAATTTGGGAATACGTGACTCAGAATTTTTTTAAAATTTGATAAGCAACATTCTTGGAACAACATTATCTAAAAAACCACACGATCTGGTGATGTAAAAATATAATCTACAAAACAAGAGAGACCAAACTCCAATATAGCATTCTTTTTCAAAGACATCTCCTTGATATCAATAAACACCTGTATGCAGATTATTATTGACCTCAAATGTGTATCCTTGAAGTTTTGATTTTTATCCAAGTTCTAGCCATGCTTTAGTTAGTGGAGGCATTATTTTCTTTCAGCTTCTGGAAGTTATTAGTTCACGCTTTCTTTCTCTTCAAGGTTTCTGTTGATAGATCTGCACATATTCTTACCATGGAGCCCTTGCAAGTGATCGTCTTCCTTTCTCTTGTTACCTTTAGGATTTTCTCTTTTCCCTCAAAGTTGGGTAGTTAACTATTATATGCCTTGGTGAGTTCTTCTTGAGGTTTAATCTACTTGGCGTCCTCTCCGCTTCCTGTATGAGTGACTGATTCTCATTCATTAGGGAGGGGGAATTTTCTTCCACAAATTCCCTTATTAATTTAGCTGTTGATTTCTTTGCTGTCTCTTGTTATGGTAGGCCAATAATTCAGGCATTGTTCCTTTTCATAGTGTTGGCTATTTATCTCAGGTTATCTTTTGCCTCTTTTATTATCTTGTTTGATTGTCTTTCTTATTTACTGATGTCTGCCTAATTATCTTCAAGATCATTGATACGGTTCTCAGCCTCAAGTCTATATGTGAGATCGGTTATCTTGTGTGAAGTTCTGCTACTTCCTGAGTTAACTCCTGGATTTCCCTTTGGTGCATGGACTTCATGCAGTCTATAGTGACTTTCACCCCCTCTATTAAGACCTTCATCCCCTCTCTCATTGCATCCTTACTCTGTGTAGTTTCTCTCATTCCCTGTATTACTACAGTCAGCTTTCTGAAAATTTCTTTGTGTGGCAGATCCACGTCAGATTTGTCTATGAGTGTTGTTGGTTCCGTTGATGTGGATTGTCTTTCTTGTTTATTTATTGGCAGTGATGTGGTAAGCTGTTGTTTACATGATGTGGTAAGCTGTTGTTTACATGTTGTTTACCATATTCCTTGGAAACCAAGGGGTCTTGCGTACTTGGACAGTGTGATTAGTACAAGTGTTTTCAAGGGATGCTTGTGACCTACTATGGAAGTTAGTCTGGCTGCTGTGTAGTCAGGTGCTGCGATGACTCAAAAATCAGCAGCAGTAAGAGGTGGTAGGCACTACTGGGGATAGCTATGGGGAACTCAATTTAACTGATTGATAGCTTCAGGGCTATTTGAGACCAAATGGCTGGTGGCAGTGCTGTTCATACCTAAACTGTTGTGACATTCCTGGGCTGGGGGAGCCTCCAGAACTGGGTTGCTGGTCCCCTGTATTTCCGGAACTAGGCAATGTTTGAGGCAAGAATGTCCTCTGGGCATGGGATGCACTCTTCACTGATCCACTCCCTGGGTGTGTCTGCACAGACTCAGTCTCCGACTCTGCATGAGGCACCTTAAGACAGCCCTGGCTCATGTCTCTGCTTTCCCTCAGGTCCAGGTGAGTTTGTCCTGCAGGGCCTTTAAGGCCCCCATCTGTGACTCAGACTCCCCCAGCTAAGGCAGGAGTGGCACTCAGTGTGCACACAGGAATCAGGTGCAGCATCTGCTGGTGGCAAGTTTTAAGATCCTAGTTGCCATGACCGCTTACCCTCAGCTCTGGGTGAGTTAGCATTATGTGGCCTGTATGGCTCCGGCCTTGACTCAGACTCCCACCACTAAGAGAGACCCGCACATGCCATGCCTGCAAGGACCAGGTGTAGTGGCTGCAAAAGGTATGCTTACAAAGTCTACTTTCCAATAGTCACTTACGGCAGCTCAGGGCAAGTTCACACAGCAGTCTCTATTGCCTCTCAGAGTCCCGCTGCTTTGACAATGTGGCCTGGCCTGCCTGCCCAGCTAGACAAAGAGGCACATAGCTGCTGCACACCTGAGGGAATTCCCCTTTCCCGTGGCACCAGGCAAGTTCACATGCCCAATGCAGCGGCAAGGCAGCCTGGCCTGCCTGTCCAGACCTGGTGCGGATGCTGAGGGACACAAATTTCAAAAGGTCCCATCTGACCCTCCATTCCAGGTGAGTTCGTGGGGCTTCATAGGCTGAGGCAGAGGCAGGTTGTGGTGCAGATTGCAAGGGAAATGATGTACAAGGATTGCAGAGCCGTTCCCTCTGTCTGGGACCCCTGTAATGGTGGGGGCTGGCCTGTCAATGGGGCAAGTGTGGCTGATTGGGGGCTGGAGGTGATCTCTGGACTGGCACTAGGTGCACCCAGCCACAGGCAATCAAACCTGCTACAGGTTCGGCCCTGGAACTCTGGGTTGCTGCACGGAGGGAGCAGAGCTTGCAGACGAGCCACCACTAGCTCCTTGCAAGAAGAGGAACTATGGGAGAAGGGTGCAGCTCCCCAAGGTGCATGGTGCGAGTGGACCATTGCTGTGTGGTGGTCAGGTCCAGCCTTGGGGAGCTCTCCACAACAGTCATCCTGTTCCTGGGGCAGCGAACAGGCCAGTGGGTGAATGGGAAAGCACTGGTTGATGATGAGGCATAGAAAGGTCTTTCAGCCGATGGGAAATCCCTGATATATGGACCCAGATCTCCGTGGCTTGAAATAAAGCAGATGTGGGGCAAGGTCTCCTCATGGACAGGGAGGTCACCTCGTTGGGACCATTCCATTCACCAGAACATTTTCACTTGATCTCCTGGACACCCGAGTTACCAGAACTCCCCTTATGGGCTGCTTATCTCAGCATCATCTTGACCAGAATCCATATCTGTATGCCTGATTCTTAAAAGTAGCAAAATTAACAGCCATGCAGTAGCAACGGAAATAATTTTATATTTGGGGGGTGACCAGAACAGGGGAATTGTATTAAAAGTTCATGGCATTAGGACAGTTGAGAACAACACTACAACTTTTTTTTGTTTGTTTTTCACTATACATTTTTATCAGTGTTTATTTTCTGCTTTTTTTGAACATTGCTCTTAATACTAGGTGAGATGGTATTTTGCTGTTTTGATTTGCATCTTCTTTTTCTCCTTAAATTTTATTTCTTTAGCTCATTTTATTGGGGGCACATGCATCTCTTCTCACAATCCATACATACGTCTACTGTATCAAGCACTTTTGTCATCATCATTTAAAAAACATTTTCTTTATACTTGAGCGCTTGGTATCAGCTCCTCAATTTTACCCCTCCCTTCCCCATCCTCTCTCCCTCAAAAACCCTGGGTAATTTATAAATTATTATTTTTTTCATGTCTTGCAATCTGTTCACCCATTTTTCTATTGTCCGTTCCCCTGGTAGGGGGTTATATGTAGATCACTGTGATCAGTTCCCTTTTCCTCCCCCCACCTTCCCCTTCCCCTCCTGATATGGACACTCTCGTTATTGGTCCTGAGGGGTTTATCTGTCCTGGATTCTCTGTTTCCAGCTCTTATATAATCCCATCTACATGCTCTGGTCTAGCTGGGTTTTTAAGGTAGAATTGGGATTGTGATAGTGGGATGGGGGGGGGAGGGAGGAAGCATTAAAGAAATGGAGGTAAGTTGTAATGTTTTATTGGTGCTATACTGCACTCTGACTGACTTGTCTCTTCCTTGTGACCCTCCTGTAAGGGGATGTCCAATTATCTACAGATGGGCTTTGGGTCTCAACTCCACAGTCCCTTTCATTCACAATAATATGATTTCTTTGTTCTGGCTCTTTGATGCCTGATAACTGATCCCATTGACACCTCATGATCACACAAGCTGGTAAGATTCTTCCATATGAACTTTATTGATTCTTGGCTATATGATTGTTTGTTTAGTTTCTAAGTCTTTAAGACTCCAGATATTATATCTTCTGATAGCAGGGAACCATCAGCTTTCTTCCCCACGTTTGCTTAAGCACCCATTTTGTCTTCAGTGATCAAGTCAGGAAGGTAAGGAAAGAATGCCAGGTTATTAGAAAAAAGTGTTCTTTCATTGAGGGGTACTTGAGTAGAGGCCTAATGTCCATCTGATACCTTAATATTAAACCTATAAGGATATGCATATTTCCATATCATCATATATAAATATATTTGCATATATACATGCATGTTTGCAGACCTCTATAAATGCCTTTTGTCTCCTAGTTTTTTCCTCTATTTCCTTTTACTTACCTCTTGTTCTGCTATCATATTCAGTCTTCATTTAGTTTTAAGTAATTCCTCTCAATCACATTGCCCTTGAGCAAGCCCAACCAGGCATCCTAGGCTCTACTTGCCATTGATTATAAATCACTTATTTTCCCTTTGTCTTAAATCATTTCCCCTGAATCCCCCAATCCTGCCTTCCCCTCTCCCATGCCACAGAACGATCAGTCTATTGTTTGCTCTTCCCAATTGTTTATCCTACCTTTCTTATCTAGATAACATGCAGAAACAGTCATAAGCACAAAAACAAGACAGAGGAAAACAACAACAATGGAAACACATCGGTAAAAAAGAAAAGCCTATAAATAGATTAAAGGTTGAGTTTTATGGGGTGCCACACCCCGTCCCCAAAGTCTAATTTTGTTATTCCCTGGCTTCATTGCTTCCCTCCCCTTTCTGCTCTATTGCAAACTCTTAGCTTTTCACACTCTTAGCTTTGTATCAGGCACAGTTCCTCCACTGGGCCTTCAGTGTTGCCCCTAGAAGTTCTATGAGTCAGTTAGGGACATCATGTCTTGTGGTGGAGGCAGCCCTGTGGTCCTCTCTGTTCATTGACTGCTCTGAGCAGTAATTGCTTCTTCAGGGCTTGGTGGCCCAGGATGTGTTTCACCCTGTCTCCTTCCCACTTTGTTTTCTCCCTTGTGCTCTGATCACATGTGTCCCTCTCCTTGACTTGCAGCTTCAGTGCTGTCCTCTGAAGTGAATTCTTCTGGGGGAGGTCAGGTGTCCACCTGGTTGGGATTGTGACTGGCCCCTCAGACCTCTCTATTGGTTCCCTGATTCATACTGGTATTCATGATTACATTCATGTCTTGGAATACTGGGTTGAAGTTTGCTCCCTCTCGTCCTCTTCTGTGGAGACATAAACATTACCCTACCCTTTGGTAGGTCAGTGCCCAGTTCCCCCACTACCCATGTCTTACCACCCCCTTTTCAGTTGGCTACCTTGTGTACCCCTGGATTGAATCTGACCCCTGACATACAATGGGGACCTCACGCCAGGAATGTATATATGAAGTAGCTTTTTCCCTATGCCTCTTTTGCATTTTCAAGCTTATCGCAGTGGACTCCTGTGCTTTTCCTTTTGAGTTTGGCTTACTTCATTTAGCATAATCTCCTCCAGTTCTTCCCATTCAGTGATGTGCTTCATACATTCACCACTGCTTTTTAAGGATGCATAGTACTCCATTGTTTCTATTTATCTTTTTTTTGGGGGGGGGCATCACTGCCCTCTGGTGGTCGTGGGAGCTACCCAGCACTGCTCCTGAAAGCCGCTGCTGGATTTGAACCACCAAGCCCGTGGGCTGCAGTCCCGCACTCAACCTCTTACGCCACCGGGGCTCAGCCCCTGCTCCATTATATCTATATACCACATATTTTTCATCCATTTGTCCCTCGATGGAAATTTGGGTTGTTTCCAACTCCTTGCAATTGTGAATTGTGCTGCAACGAACATTGAAGCAAAGATATCTGGCAGTGGTATGTTTCTTCCCTCTTCTGGGTATATGCCCAGTAGGGGTATTGCTGGATCATATGGTAACTTGATTTCCATCAGATTTAGATATGGCCAAATCAATTTCCATAGTGGCTGTACATACCTACAGATTCACCAGCAGTGGATGAGAGTTCCTCTTTCCTCACAGCATCTCCAACACTTGCTGCTTACTGATTTTTTTCAATTGGGCTATCTTTGAGGATGTTAGGTGGTATCTCATTGTTGTTTTAATTTTCATTTCTCTTATAGCTCATGATCTGGAATTTTTTCATCTGTTTATTGGCCATTCAGATTTCTGTCCTTCAGAAACTTTTGTTCAGGTCCTTTGCTTACACCCTCAGTGGGCAGGGTTTTTTTCTTTTTGAAAGTTAACAGATTATCATAGATTTTAGTAATAAGGCCTTTGTCTGGTGTATCATAGCTTGTGGTAGTCATGTAATCATGTCAATTTCAGGATTGGGAGTATAGGGGTGGAGTCTAGTCTGTCGATCTGGAGATAGCCAATGAGATCTCTGTGTGGGCATGACTTCATCCTGAGAACTCTGGGTAATCTCACAATATTTCCTCCATGGGAGATGCTCTACTGACAAGACACATCATTTAGTCCTTGAGAGACATTGCAGCTGACAAGACACTTGGCAGCTTGCTAATAGACCCTGAGCCCTGGAAACTGGATGTGTCAGGCAAGGTTCTCTTAGAGAAATAAAATTCAGGACACTAGTAATTATTTTTATATATTTATATATAAAGAGAAAAGTATATAAGATAATACAGGTTGCTCAGTGCAACTCACTGGAAAAAGTTAACTATAAGACAATACAGGTTGCTCAGTGCAACTCACTGGAGTCCTCTGTAGAGAG
>PVJH01000941.1:11272-246612 GCA_004026705.1 Nesogale talazaci
CTTGAAGGATCCTCAACTCACAGTAACACAGTCCACGGTTAGGTGTCCCACGGGCAGTGTTGCTTGGAGGTCGAGGCACAGGAAGAACAAGGCAGCTCTCTGGTCCGAAGATCCGGAAGCAAGAGAGAGGGGGGGCGGGACCTGCGAAGCCCCTCCCACATCTGCCCCTCAACTCATCCTGCGCGCTCATTGGCTGTGCTGTCACAACAGATCCACCAATCTTCTGTGGCCATGTTGGCATAACAAACCTACCCATCACACTGGAGGAGCCCTGAGAGATCCCTTCCAGTGCTGAGAAGGTTCTACTGCCTCTGATTACACAAGACTCTACACTCACTGACCTGTGATTACTGGTATTGGACATATGGGCTAATATCGGACTTGTGGAGTTGGACTGGACTGGGTTGGGATGCTGTCTCAGTATTCCAATCCTCTTGTATATAAGCCTCTTTCTTATATACATATGCGTGTTTATGAATTTTTTCTCTAGTCTACCCAGACTAACACATTGCTAAAGATATTTTCCCACTCTGTAGACTGTCTTATTACTCTCTTGGTGAATTCTTTTGATGTGCACATGTGTTTTATCTTTAGTATATCCCACTTGTCAATTTATAACTCATATGTATTTGTGTCCTTCCCTATTTCTGATAGTCTATGTATTCCCTGCACCTAAGTTCTCATCAATTTACTCATTGCTGGCCACAATAGTTTGGAATTTTACCTTAAAGTCTATGATTCACCTTGAGTTTATTCTTCTGCATGGAGTGAGATAAAGGTCTTGCTTCATTTTTCTGCAGATATCAATTTTTTTCCAGCACTACTTGTTGAAACGGACATCTGCTTCCCATTTGATATTTTTTGAACTCTTATCAAAGATCACTTGCCTGTGAGCTGATGATTTTATTTCTGGATTTTCCATTATTTTCCATTGGTCTGAGTATCTGTCATTATACCAATACCATGCTGTGTTAGACAGGGTTCTCTAGAGAAACAAAACCAGGACACTAATAATTCTCTCTATATATTTATATAGATAGAAGATATCTAACATAAGAAATAAATAGTTTGCTAATCTATAAAGCAGCACAAATGCTGAGGGCAACTCAATTGCATGAGACAACTATTAGACTGGCAGTCCTTCGGATCTGGTGGGCCACCAAGTTGTCCTCTGTAGAGCAATTCAGGCTATTCTGCCACAAGCAGTGAACAGCAAGGCAGATCACCAACAGTCAGCCTGATGACAGGGTCCGACAATCTCCAGTTCAAGAGATCTATATTCCAGGAGCGTGGCAAAGCAGGATTTGAAGGAATCTCAACTCACAGCAAGATAGTCCATGGATTAGGTATTTCACTAGTAGTGTAGCTTACAAATTGAGGCATGGGACAAACAAGGCAGCCCACTGGTCTGAAGATCCAAGAGCAATTGCCCTTCAATTGATCTCACATGTGTTCATTGGCCATGTTGTCACAAGAAACCTACTTATCTCCTTAGGCCATTTGGCACAACAAAACTACCTATTGCGCATGCATTTTTTACCACTGTGGCTGTACAATATGTTATTAAGTCAGGTAAAGCAAGCCCCCCCTTCCATGCCTCTGTCTTCCTTGAGAAGTTCTCTGATGATTCTGGGTTTTTTCTCTCTTCATATGAAGTTGATAATCAGTTTTTTCAATTTTTTTGATGAAAGATAATGGTAATTGTATCAGGATTGCATTGAACTTAATATAGTGCCTTGGACAGAACTGGCATCTTTACTATACTGAGTCCTCCAATCTGCAAGCATGGGATATTCTTCCATTTTTTGAGGTCACTCTTGCTTTCTTGCAATTGTGTTGTGTAATTTTCCTTATAGAAATCTTTAATTAAAAAAAAATCAGGTATAGCCCTAGATTTTTCAATTGGTGCTTTGCTATTATAAAGGGCACTGCCTTTTTGAACAACTGTTGTGTGCTCTTGTCTGATGTTTACAGTAGGCCAATATACTTCTGTTTGTTGATCTTGTATCCTGTCACTGTTATAATCCTTTATTATTTCCAGTACTCCATTTGTGGATCTTCTGGGATTTATAGTATATAAAGTCATATCATCTGTGAATAAAGATGATTTTATCGCTTTCTTCCCCAGATGAATATCTTTGATGTCTTTTCTTTGCTTTATGCTGTTAGCTGAAATTCCAGTACGATGCTAGATTAGAGGCAAGACACAGGGCATCCTTTTCTGAGCCTCCTTTTCAGTTGAATTGCTTCTATCTTTTTTCCATGGACTACCACTGTTGGTTGTTGATTGTACATATATAGCTTGTATTGTCTTGAGGAAATTTCATTCCATTCTTGTTTTCCCTCTCATGAATCTCAGGTCTCATTTTTATTATTTCTTTTCTTTTGCTATCAGTAGGATAGTTCTGTTGACTTTGTGCTGATTGCTATAAGTTTTGTGTCAGCATATCAATCATAAGTCTTACTTTTTCATGATTGTATGTGTTGCTATCAAACTACTTCTAGTATCTGCCTTTTCTGTATCCCAAAGGATTTGGGACATTGTATTCTTATCCTCCTTGGTTTCTAGACACTTTCTGATTTCATTTCTGACTTGGGTCTATACACACTCCTTTTGTAATAGAGAATTAGTCACCCTCCAATTGTTTGTCCCTGTTTTCTTCATAATCCTTTGTTTGATTTCTAACCTTATGGCACAATAGTCAGAGAGAGGTCTGTATGATCTCTACGTGCTTCAATTTACACAGATTCAACTTGTGTCCCAGAATGTGATCTAACTTCAAGTATGTGCCATGTGGACTTGAAAAGAGTTAGAATTATTTTGCATTTGGATGGAGAGCTCTGAAAATACCTATCAGGTCAAATTGCCTAATCGTAATGTTTGGATATGCAGCTTCCTTGTTAAGTGTCTTTTCTTATCATCTATCTATTGTGGAGAGTGGTGTATTAAATTCATCTACTATACTTACTTGTCGAACCTGCAATTTATTTTTTCATCTTTTGGAGTGTTTGATTAATGGATTTCATGGGTCCTGTTGTGTACATATATATTTATTATGCTCACTGCTTCGTGGTGTACAGTGTATAGTGTATAGTGCCCTTCCTTATTTATTGTTATGGCTTGTACCTTGAGGTCAATTTTGTCTGAGACTAGGCTTGAAACCGTTGCTTTTTTTTTTTGAATTGTCATTTCCTTGGTATTTTTTTCTCCAGCCTTTGATTCTCAGTCTGTTTTTATCAGTAAACTTGAGATGTGTTTCCTGTAGACAGCAGATTGACAGGTTAGGCTTTCTAAGTCAGTCTGCTAGCCTCTGCCTTTTAATGCCTAAGTTCAGTCCATTGACATTCAGGGTTATTACATCCATCTGTGGGCTCTGTGATGTCATCTTGTGGCTTTTGTGTTGGGTGTTTTCCTACCTCCCTCTGTTATCAGTGCATTGTATGTGTGTGTTTGTGTTTCATTCTTGACTTCTTTCCACCCTTAAGCCAATGCTATCTTCGGGGATGTTTTCTCTGTTGCCCTTTGGACTGGTTTGTTCTATGTGGCAATCTCTTATTTGTGCTCAATGAGTGCTGTTTTATGCCAATATTGGGTCGGCAAGTAGGACTAGACTTCTTTTAATGTATTCTTTGAAATTTTCCTTGTCTGGGAAGACTCTTACTTCTCCATCTATCTTGATAGATAGTTAGCTGGATAGGGTATTCTTAGGTTTGTGTTATTTCTCTTCAATTTTTGGAATATGTTACTCTACTCTCGCCTGTTCTTCATAGTAGTCTGCTGATAGGTCTGAGCATATTCTTATTTGGGTACATTTATAGGTGACTGCTTATTTTTCCCTGCCTGCTCTTGGGATTTTCTCCTTTTCCTCAAAGTTGAATAGTTTAGCTTTTAAATAGTTTAACTATTATATGCCTTGGTTACTTTTTGTTGGGATTTAGTTTAGCTGGTATTCTTTGGGCTTCCTGGGTGGTTGCCTGATTTTCAT
This sequence comes from Nesogale talazaci, assembly GCA_004026705.1. Lineage (NCBI taxonomy): Eukaryota > Metazoa > Chordata > Mammalia > Afrosoricida > Tenrecidae > Nesogale > Nesogale talazaci. The sequence continues at coordinate 15,259 of PVJH01000941.1, forward strand.
TCATTAAGCTGGGGAAATTTTCCACCAAGAATTCTCGCTATTTTTGCCTTTAATTTCTTTCTTGTGTCTTCCTCTGGTTATCCAATTATTCGGATGTTGTTCCACTTCATAGCATCAGACATATATCTCAAGTTTTCCTCAGCTTCTCTGATGACTTTATTTGACTTTTTCCCTCACGTTTGTTAAACTCTGCTTGCCTGTACTCTATGTCACTGATGTGGCTCTCTGCCTCCTCCAGTCTGTTGTCATAGTCCGTGAATTTGTTACTGGTTTTTATTATCTCATCCCTTAGCTCTCGAATTTTCCTTTGGTGTCTGCCTTTTATCTTCTTTATCATTTCTTACTTTTTCTGTATTATTTCCCTCATGTCCTGTATGGCTCCAAGCAGCATTCTGAAGATTTATTTCTGTGGCAGATCAATGTCTGCCTTTTCTATGCATGTTGTTAGGTTCAAAACTTTTTCTGACATTGCCTTTTTATGCTGCTGTTTTTCATTGAGATCATCGGGGCTGCTTGCTGCTTGCATTTTGTTGTCTTAGTGCAGTCCAGTGCCATTTTCCAGAGACAGAAGAGCACTGGGTTAGACTCATATGAATTTTTCTTCGTACTGATTGTAGCTAATTGCACTATGGGACTGGGCTACCGCTTTATCCTCTGTGGCTTCACTCTTTCCCTAGCCAACCAGTATTCTGTTATTTGAAGGGTAAGTTGCAGGTCCTCTCATGGGACACTGGTTGGATGGTTGTGGACCCATGAGGATGGTGTTGCATTTGGAATGCCACAGAGAGCGTGCGGAAGTGCCAATTGCAACAGGTGGGCCACAGAAGATAGGTGGGTGTGCCCACTGTGGTGTAGAGTATCATGGATGTTTGGCAGAATTCCCTAGTCATCTAGATTGCTGCATAAATCAGGCAGCAGTGTGGAACCCTTGAGAATGTTGGCAGACTGGTCTTAGGCCATGTGAGGCCCTAGAGCAGGTGGGAAGAAGTGACGTGGGCCTGCAGAGCACACTCAGGGGCTCCCCCAGCTACTTAAAACACTCAAAAGGACAGACAGCAGTTCCCCCAGCAGCATTGGAGGATAGGTGTGAGTTTCCTTGAGACGGGAGGCTGGTGGAATTTCCTAAGCCATGTGTTAAGTTGCAGTGAGTGGGGTGGGGTGGAGTGTGGGGGACTGGAGGGATATCCCCCAAGCTGCTGAAAGGGTCTTGGAGAGTAAGCATGAGTTCCTTTGCAGAGGATGGTGGAAGGGATTTCCCCAGCAGCATGTCTTGCTGCCAATGATGGAGTTCCCCCAAATGGGTGGAGGGTGGGAGCATTTAATCTAGGCTAATGGGAGTGGCCTGTAGTTGGGCAGTGGAATGTGAGAGGAAAGAGTAAAGAAGGAAAAATAACTGAGCCCACTGAGATTGTTGAGGGGAAAGTGAGAAGAGAGAGAACCAAAAGTAATGATATATGTGTGCTCTGATCACCTGACCGTGGTGCTGGAGGGGTTTGAACCTTGCCCAGAGGCAGAGGCAAGCTGTGGCTGTATTGAAGTAAAGACCTTGGGCTGGTCAAAGAAGCCTGGCTCTGGCTGAGACTGTCGTGGGGCCAAGATTAAGCCTTAGATGGCCTCCACAATGGTAAACCAGAAGCCTGCAGATTCTTAAATTCTAGTGACCCAGCAGTGTGGAATTTTCCTATCAGTTGGTCTCCTGTACTGACTTCTGCAGTCCCTGTGGTATGTGTTCGTTGGTCACCATTTTGTCGAAAGTCCCCAGATTTTCATTTTCTTAATGAATAATAAGCACAAGCATTTCTTCGTGTGTTTGTTGGTCCACCGGAATTTCTTCTTTGTTGAAGTATGTGTTTATTTTCTCTCTCCATTTTATAACTGGATTATTGGTATTTTTGTTGCTGAGGTGTTGGAGCTTTAGATAAATTTTAGATTAGTGACTTGTGTGATATAACATTGTCAAAACATATCCCAGTACCTAGGTTCTCCTTTTAGTCTTTTGGTGAAATCTTTCAATGTCCATTAAGTGTAAGCTTCAGTCATCTAAGTTGTCATTTGTGGTTTATGTATTTTTAGATATATTTGCATCATGTATTGTTGTTAGGTGATGTCAAGGTAATTTTGACTCAGAGAGATTCTATGTAAAAAATAATGAAAACTGCCCAGACATGTGTCACCTTCATAATTCCTTTTATGCTTGAACCCATTGTTACAGCCCCTGTGCCAATCCATCGCTCGACAGTTATGTTAGTCTGGATTCCCTTGAGCAAAATATCTTTTATTGGCTTATAATAAGAAAAGTTCATATTAAGCAAAATGGCTCATATGGTTGTAGGACTGGCTAAGTCCAGTCCAGATGAAGTCAGATTTTAATTTGGAGGCTCTTCCTGAACCATGAAGTTGCTAGATTGAATAAATAAGAAATAGGAATATGAAGCAAAAACGTCAGAGTCAGGAGACCAGGCCTGTGTTTGACAGATCCTAACAAATTTAAAGTTAGCTGGCTGAAATGGTTCACAACATTGGCAGGCTACGTGGCAGGCCAGGATCAGCAAGCAACATGGAAGTCCATTGGTTCAAGAACCAGCATTGGTCCAGGTCAACAAGAAGAAATAAAGCTTTCCACAATGTCTACTTAAGTATTAAGTAGGCCACATCCCTCAGGAGATATCATCAGGGCTGTCACATCAGCAATGATCCCTTGTCCCAGGTCTTCTGAATTTAACTTGAATTTCTGGTAGCTCACTGTGCATGTACTGCTAGAATTCATGTTGAATGATCTTCAGCAAACTTTTATCTGCTTATGATATACTGCATATGCTCAAGTATACTCTGACCTGAATATCAGCCGAGGCACCTAATTTTACTATAAAATTGCATTAAAAATGTGCTGGAAAACTCGGTTTATAGATGAATATATATGGTAATTGCTGTTGTTCAATATTTTCTGCTTTCTGTTGGGTCACCTTTCTTTGGAATGGGCACACCTGCAGCTCTTCCAGTCAGTTAGCTGGTTACATGTCTTCCATATTTCTCGATATAAATGACTGAGTGCTACACAAGCACATTTAAGTAGTTCAATTGGTATTCTGTCAAATTCTGGACCCTTGTTTTTGATTAATGGTTTCAGTGCAGTTGTACTTTTTCCTTTAGTGTAATTAACTCTTGCTGATATGCCACCACTTGAAATTTCTGAATGACAACCATATTTTTTTTGGTACTATAATTGTATTCTTTCCATCTGTTTTTGATGCTTTCTTAATTGTTAAATATTTTGATGCTGGAATCCTTCAATATTATTATAACTCAAGGCTTGAAATGTTTCTTCAGTGCTTTTATATTGAGAAATACAGAGAATGTTTTTCCTTTTTGATTTTCTTACTCTAACTCCATGTTTTTGCATGTTTCATTATAATACCTAAAAATCATTTCACTGGGAACTCTTACAGTTATAACATTCCATAGTTCAAGCATATCTGGCAGTATTGTACAATTACTGCCACAATCTCTTTCAAAACATTTAATTCTTTCTTGAACTCCTCGATATAATCTCCATTCTATCCCCTTCCCTTCCCTTCAATCCCCTGAGGAACCTTTTTTTATATATTTATTGCCTTATCTCAAACCATCCAGTATATCCATTCACATATAATGCTGTTGATTCCTCTTACCTGAAGTTATACAGTCATCAATACTAACAGCTCCCCCTCCACTCCCCCTTTCTCCCCTCTCTATACATTCAGGGAACCATGACTCCTTTATGGTTTCTGAAGAGCTATTTTTCTTGGCTTTGATGTAGTGAATAATCTTAATTATACAAATGAACACAAGTAAGTCTAACATGATTAATGAAGTAAAACAAAAAACACAGTAGTAGGGGGAGGAAATATTAGAGAACTCAAGGATAGTTATGTGTTTATCAGAGCTATATCATACCCTGAATTTGTCATGCCTTCCATATGACCTTCCTGAGAGTGACTGTAAAATTATCTTACAGGTGGATTTTGTGTCTCCACTACATCAGCATTCTTTCATATCAATTTGGTTGCCTGTTTTTGAGTTTCTAATACCTATTTTCACTGACACCTTATGATCACACATGCTGGTATACTTCTTCCATGTAGACTTTGTTGTTTTTCTGTTGATGACTACTTGTTTAACTACAAGCTTTAAAACCCAAGTCTTAATAGCCAGGCATAATCAGCATTCTTCACCACATTTGCTTCAGGGATTGTGTCAGGCAGGTATCATAAAATGCCACATTATTAGGGAAAACCATTCTTGTACTTAGGTAAGATTTAAGTAGAGGTCCAAAGTCTATCTGCTTCCTTATTTTATTTACATACACACTAACATCTATATCTATATGACAGATACACTTGTATTTACATATATACATACACTCATAGACACACATTTACTTTCTTCTTTTCTCTTTCCTCCTGTCCACTATCATATATTTTTAATTAATTTTTCCACTATCATATTTACCCAGCCTTCATCTCTCAGACACAATTGGATTTATCAAACACTACCAGAGAAGTTAATTATTGGGCTGCCCTTTGATGTTTTGGTTTGATTCTTACTTCAAAATTTCTTCCATTTGCTTTAGCTTCTCTATAAGAGCAAGTTTCAGAGTCTCTTCTGTCATCTACTTTGACTGTTCTAAAATTTCCTGTCTTTTAAATGGTCTTTTATTTTCTTCATGTATGATATTCTTGATACCATCCCAGAGCTCATCAGGCTTTCTGTCATAAGTAGTCAAATCTGTTCTTGAGGTGTTCTCAAAAACCAGGTGGGATAAACTCGAGGCTGTGTTTTGCCTCAAGTGGACTTATTTTAATTACCTTCGATTTCAACCTAAATGTATTTATCAACAGTCTTTCCCTGGCCTCGTTATGACCCTCAGATGTAGTTAATTCCAATTCTGCTTGTTCTCTCTGGTAATGTTCATATGTATTCTTGCTGTTTAAACTGTTGGAAAAGGTACTTGCGATGAAGAAGTTATTGATCTTGCAAAATTCTTTCATATGCTCTCCATGTTTATTTCTATCACCAAGGTCATATTTATAAAGCAATGTTCCTTCTTCATTGCTTTCAACTTTCACATTCCAATAACTGATAGTTAGCAATGCACCTTGATTGTATGTTTGGTCAATTTTAGACTAAGGAAGTTGGTAGACGTCTCAATTTCTTCATCACTAGCTTTTAGTGGTTTGTGCATAAGTTTGAATAATAGTTGTATTAACTAACTATCTTTGTTGGCATATAGTATTATCCTATCTCAGACAGCATTTTTTCCAATGGAGGTGATGCCATAATTGTCTGATTCAAAATAACCAATATCAGTCCATTTAAGCTAACTAGCATGTAGAACATCATACATTTCATTTTATTTTGATAACTTCCAATTGTCCAACATTCACACATGTGCATTCAACCTTTTAACTCTTTTTTTGGGGGGCATCACTGCCCTTTGGTGGTCGTGGGCACTACCCAGTGCTGCTCCTGAGAGCCATCGCTGGATTTGAACTGCCAGTCCCACAGGCTGCAGTCCTGCACTCAACCACTTACGCCACCGGGGCTCAACCCCAACCTTTTAATTCTTAATAGATGATTTCAGCTCTTTTTTTAGCATTTTGAGTCAGTAAATGAGGCTTCTCAAAATCTTTATTTCACTCACATTATTATGGCTGACTATACTTTGAAATGATACTTTGTCCTCGGTCATATTTTTAGTGTCTTCCAAACTGTGGAGCTCATCTTCTGGGACAATATCTGACAATGTTCCAATGCTATTTATAAGATTTTTCAGTAGTTAATCAATCTCTCAGAAGTGAACAGGCTATTTCTTTTTGCCTTGTATTAGGGGACTTTAGAAGTTCTTTTATTTTTCTTCGATGATCTTTATTATTTTAGGATTTGCATTTAAGTTTCTGAATTCAGCTTAAGTTAGTGTGGTAAATGACTTGCTGTGGCTCTTCCCTGCAGAGTTGAGTGACTTCCACCCAGTGTGCATGTGGGAACATGCACATAAGGGCAGTGGTGGCTGTTAGGTGTCATCCTGTTGATTCTGACCCATAGCAACTCTATGCCCTCAAATTGAAACATTGGCCTAGTCGTGTGTCAGCCTCACAATTGTTCCTATGCTTGAGTTCAGTGTTTCAGCCTCGGTGTCAATTCAGAGCAAGCGTGATGTCCTTCTCTAGGGACTGGTTCTTCTGAAATCATGTCCAAAGTCTGTAAGACAACAGTTCAGCATTCTTGTTAGTTGCAAGACAGATCAGTTTGTCCTTTTGACAGTCCACGGTCTTTTCAATATTTTCCATAACACTGTAACTCAAACACACTAATTCTCTTTTGATCTTCTATACTCAATGCTCAACTTTCCATTGCATATGAGGCAATGGACATACAACAGCTGGATAAAGCACACCTTAGTACTCAAAGTAACTCAAAGCTTTTCAGTATTCTAAAGAAGGTCTTGTGCTGCAACTCATCTTTTAGTTGACTGCTGTTTCCATAACATTAATTATGGATCTGAGAAAGATAAAATCCTTGACAACATCAACCTTTTCTCAGTTTAACATGGAGCTGCCTATTGGTTCAATGGTCAGGATTTTTTTTTTTTACATTGAGTCATAATCCATACTTAAGGTTGAAATTCTTGAACTTCTTTAGAACATTAAAAGAAATCTATGAGAGCCAAAATGTGACTAAGAGTCTGTCCTCTCTGAATTTCAAAAATATCTCAAGAACAGACTTGCTGCATTGAACACCAATAGAAGAAGGCTTGATGAACTGTGAGAGAGCATCAAGACCCACACGCATGTAAAAAAAGCAACAGATGATTAACAATAGAGGAAAGAAAGAAATTACTCAAGTGGATAGGAGCAGAGTCTGTGGAATTTCTCTCAATGGAGCAGCTGAGGCAAAGGGAAGGCATAACTCTATTTTGGAGTTTTTCCACGTACTCAGTGTAAAGATGCGCTATCTCAAAACATGGAGAGCGAACCTTGTGTCAATCAAGACAGAAGAGCCAGCCACAACAGAGTGCATAAGAGATCCCTGCTCACTGTGGTAGAGGCAGCAGAGGCAGCAGTACTGAGACCATAAATCAGTACAGAGGAATGGTACCCACATCATGAAATGCAGGTGGGCAGTATCCCTGGCCCTTGGAATGAATAAAGCTGAGTGTCTTCGGGATAAAGCTGGCTGTAACAGTGGAATTCCCTTTGGGCACTTAGAAGACCTAAAGAATATTTGTGACACTTGCCTGAACAGAGCATAGGCCAAGGGACCATGTGACTTAGAGGGTGATGAATAGAGAAAGATATGCCTTTCAGGGTGACTGGAAAGAGGTGTTGTGAACCAAAGAACTGTGTCTTTAACATACATAACCTGTTAACTCCCCTAATAAACTCCATAATCATGAGTCTTTCTGTCAGTACTGTGTGCCCTTTGTAATGAATTATAAAACCCAGCAGAAGTGATGCCCCCCAAAACAAAAACAAACAAACAAACAAAACCCAGCAGAGAAGTAAAGTACCATGGAGTGAGGGCTAGGTTGGTGTCAGAATAGAGTAAGGAAGGAGGGAGGGTGGAGGTAAGTCTGATCTCTGACTCGAAGCAATGAGTCTTGAGTCTTGGGCTAGTATCGAGTTAAATTCTCCTTCTTATAGTCAGAGAAGGTTAGATGTGGGCCCACACCATTTTCTCACCATTGAAGGGAAAATAAGGGAAATAGATTGAAATGATGTGGCTGCAGAGCTAGCATTCTGAATTGAATTGTTGTCCATGATTTATTTGGCTGTGTGAACAATATCATAAATTCTTTCAGCAATTTTCCAGACACTAAAATGAATGTGTTTTTAGTCATATTAGACCAATACATTTTGGAAAATAATCTAAGCTTAGGAAGCAAATATTTGGAATAATCTTGATTATATCACATATTAAAGAGGGTTTATATATTCACCATTAGTAATTCCCAATCTAATATTGCCAATGAGGAAACTCTGAACAGCTGCCTTCTAGAATTCTAAAATATCACTCATTGATAAATGTGCAACATAAGCATCATAGCTCAACAAAATGAAGTGCAATTTTCCCTTCAGTCAGAGAAAAGAGCAAGTTCAAGATTAGTTATGCATTAAACAGTCCATTTGGGAGGCTAATTAGAGAGAGAAGACCTTGAAATAGAAGTCATGAGAAAAGGCAAGCAGATGAGTCTTTTTGGAGATGCAATTTGTCCTTTGTCACAAATAAGAACACCTGTGAAAAGCACTAGCTATACTCATTCATGGCCTGGTTATGAGGTTCAGAAGGTTTCCTGGAATCTATAGCCCGACCAACAAACACCAATTAAAGTTCATAAGACTGACTGGAACGTTCTGAGCATTAGGTTTCCAAACTGGGGTAACAATTGTGAAAACTAAGGGTAAAAGATCCCCCCAAATGCTAGAATTTTAGGTGTTGCATTTTAAAGAACTAGGAATAAATAGACTATGTAATATTTATGCACAATGGTGAAAAAAAAGATAGCATGTGAAGAAAGTATCTGGAATGAATTTCTTCTAAATGTAGCTCAGATTAGTAGAATTCTTACTCCAACCAAATGGCAATTCCCCTGGAAATTGCCACGGTAGCTATCTTTGAGCACATCCATCAAGACCAAGAAAGGGATGTTTTTAGGAGAAATAGTTATGTATTGGGGTGATAGCTGCAAGGTAAGCAGCTTCAAACCACCAGTCAATTCAGGGGAGAATGATGGGATTTTCTACTCAGTTAAGAGTCGGAGTCTCCAACCAAACCCACAGGAGCAGGGCTGCCCTGACCTACTGTGTGTCTGTGAGTCAGCGTTGACTTGCTGCAAGTCTGTTTGGTTTTGGAAGTTGTATTTACTTTAGTATTATTGATGTATAGATTTCTAGATATCCTAGGCTTGATACTTATTTCTTAATATATTTGTGTCTGATTGTCATCATCCAGATGATTCTCAATAGAGTACCTATATAAGGGCAAAACATATTTTTGATTTGAAAGGGGAACAGAAAGAATAGAGCTATCAATCTACAAAGAGGATGTCCTACCAGAATAAGAGATCGCCCATGGATCAGAAGCAGCCCAGTTATCAGTGGTGAGTTCCTTAAGTAATCACTAAGTAGACTCCCCAAAGCCTGTCTTTTCTAAAGTTTGGAGACAATGGCCTCTGGAAAAGACAAGAACCATAAATTAAACTGTCTTTTTAAATAATCCAAAGCCTTTCTTTTCTAAAGCGTTAATAGCCCCGCACAGAAGCAAGATAGGTTATATATGTTCAGCTCTTACATTTTATCAGTGTCAAAAATCTCTCTTGTGACCTATAAAAATCTAAGGCCATATGTTTCAGAAAAATGTATTTTTATTGTAAAATTTTGATTTTGTTCTTACTACACAAATATTGAGACTAAGGAAGGTAATTTTATAATTTTATAATGAGGCTTAGTAAATTGTTGAACCTGACCTATGCTCTGAACAGGGAGCTGTTGTGCCATCAAGTTGGTTCCAACTCACAATAGCCCTAGTACAAAAGAGAACCAAACCCTGCCATGGCCTGCACTATCTTCATGACCGCTGATGGGTCTGAGCCTATTGTTGTAGCCACAGTAAAGGTTTTGTGTCAGTTTGCTTGGGCCAGGATTCTCACTGGTTTAGCTGTTATGACCTAGGATTTCCCTAGGATCTCCTCAAAGGTAGAATCTTCTTTATGCTTCAGAGCACACTTTAGACAAGTTTAGTGGCTTCTTGCTGTGTCTTGATCCCTATACCTGACTCATTGACCTTTATTTAGTTCTTTGGTCTTGGGTCAATTACTTGTTGTATTGCTTACTGATCCTGGAAACTATTAGTGAATCAGGAGAAAACTCCAGCTTAATATTTGAGTCTCAGACTTGGAACCAACCCACTTCTACAGCTGTGCAAGCCATTTTCTTGATATCACCCTCTTCTATATACACTGCCTTTGTTTATTTCTAGAGATCCCTGGACAAAGACAATGTTCTTCCCCATGAACTGGTCCTTCCAATAATACAAGTACACAAGGTAATGTCTCACTATCCATCCTCACATCTAAAGAGCATTCTGGGTGTACTTCTTTTTTTGGGGTGGGGCATCATTGCCCTCTGGTGGGAGTAGGAGGCTCAGCCTTGCTCCTGGGGAGTTGTGGCTAGATTTGAACTGCCAACCCAGTGGGCCACAGTTCCATATACAACCACTATGCCACCAGGGCTCAGCCCCTGGGTGTACTTCTTACAGCCAAGATTTATTTATTCTTCTGGAAGACTTTGGTACATTAATTTTTCTTCACAAGTACCACAATTCAAAGGCATCAATTCCTCAGTCTTCCTTATTTGTTGTTGAGCTTTCCTGTGAACATGGTGATTAAAAACATCCTGGCTTATATCAGGCACATATTAGTTTTTAAAGTGATTTGATCATCTTAAAGAACTCTTTTACAACAGATTTGTCCAGTGGAATGTGTCATTTGAGTTCCTGACTGCTACTTCCGCAAGTATTGGTTGTGGTTCAAGTTAGAGAAAATTCTTGATAAGTTCACACTTTTTTTTTTCTCATTTATTGTGATGTTACTTTTTGGCCCAATTAGGAAGATTTTTGTGTTTTTTATATTGAGGTGTTACTCATATTAACTAATGCCTTTGCATATTCCTTAAGACACAGATTAGAAATCTTTCTAATCATGTGGCAAGAGCCACATGATATCCCTTATTGCACATCCTATTTTGAATCTGACTTGAATTTCTAGAAGTTCCTTATTCAATTTTGAATGATCTTCAACAACATTTTTCATGAATTAAATATTAATGATGGTGCTTACTTTAGACTGAGCTTTATAGAAAAGCAAAACCAGTGAAGTAGCTGCATGTATACACTTATTTGTAGAGGTGAGCAAATTCTAAGCCTATGTATCAGATGTCAGCCTGGAGGCTTCTTCTGACTTACTTCGCTAAAGAGGTTGTTGAACCCAAGATTGACAGGATTTGAACAAAGAGGCAGACTCTATGTTGGCAGCAAAATGACAGATTGGATCAGCAGACAACACAGCAGGTCATTGGCTCAAGAGCCAAATAAATTTCCACATTATCAACTTATTTTTGCAGTAGCCATACTCTCTAGGAAATCTTATAATGGAGGGCAAGGTTACCAAGTCTTAACCACCTAACTACTGAGAATTATGATCCAGTCAAGTTGAAACTAATCCTTAGTCCATCCCTTGTCATTTTGGCACCTGTACGTATCTCTTTAAACAATACATAATCTTGAAATAAAGACATTTGTAAGTTCCCATTTGTGCCTAACACGATGCAATGAGCACACATTGCTGAAAATGCACGAAGGCATGTGATAGTTAGATTTTGAGTCAAATTTACTGGGATAAGATTCTCAGTAGTTTTAGTTTGGCAACTAAAACCTAATAATCCCCCATAAAGTGACCTGGCAAAATGTAACCACTTCTGTGATGGAGGTCTACTATGAACAATCAATCAGTTGTTAGAAAATTAGGGTGGGGTGCACCATCCTTACTCAGATCAATTGAAATAAAGTGTCCTTTTGGGGTGTAGCCTGTTCCAACATAAGTGGACATTATATAAAAGCTAGCTATATTTTTGCTAAGTTTGGACCTTGAATCTGAATCATTAGCATTTGGTTCTTTGGACTTCAGTCAAAGAACATTTGGATTCATTAGCCCCCAGAACTATGGGAGTCAGAAGAAATCTCTAGCCTAACATCTGACCCACAGACTTGAAACCTGCACATTTCTACAACTATCTGAGCCATTTTATTGGTATATATATATATATATATATATATATATTTCTGGGTGTGCTTCTGTAGAGAACTCAATCCAAGACAATTGTCAAAGGAACCAGGGAAGTGATCAGTTAAAAGATTTTACACACACACACACACACATATGTATTTATTTTTCTTCCAGAGAAGTATTGCTTTTCTTGTACTGAGATGCATAAATACTGGAAAATATCCATAATTATCAGTTCTACAACTGTTGGAGTGAATCCCTCCTTCCCCGTGCTTCAATACAATTTTACGTCACCAAGCCCTGGTAGTTCAATGGTTCAGTGAAAAAGGTTGGGAATTTGAAATTACCTGGGGGCGGGGGGGGGAATCTCCTTTTGTAAAGATTACAGTCAAGAAAACCCTATGAGACAATTATACTGTCAGAAGGGATTGCTATGGATTACAATCAGTTCAAGGGGACCCAACATTAACATTACCTCAAAACTTTCTCTACAACAATGTCTTTTCCAGTCCAACCTATACATTTCTTTAGCCCCATTCTTGATCTTGTGTCAAGTTGGCCAAGCCAGTAGTCTCAATGGTTTTGGAATTTAGGACTAGCAATCCCATGAATGTGACTCAACACAGTGTAATCAACTCTGTAATGGGATCTGCTGTAAGAAGACAATCACTTTTCTGTAAGAAGATTAGAATGGATTGTTGTTGCTGCTGCTGTTAGGTGCTGTCAAGCCTGCCCTGCTACATAGTGACCCTTTGTATAGCATAATCATCCGTACACAAGTTTGTGCCCTGTGTTAGTACAGATAGACTAGAGAAACAAATTCATAAAGACACGTGGATATAAGGGAAAGGTTTACATACAAGAGGAATGGAACATTGAGAAAGCATCCCAACCCATTCCAGTCCAAGGTCACAAGTCCAATATTAGCCCCTATGTCCAATATCAGTCTATAAAGTCTCCTTCCAACTTATGAAGCACGTGCAATAACACCAGGGCAATCACAGGCCAGTGGGTGCAGAGTCTTGTGTGTTTTGTGGCAGTAGAAACAGTAGAAGCACATCTCAGCGCTGGATCTCCACATGACTTCTCTGGCCCCAGAGGTTTGGCTCCATCAGGGCCAGCCCTTGTGGCCTCTTCTCGGGCTCCTCCATTCTCCCGGAATCAAAATTGATTAGCATACTGTTAGCTCGTCTTGTCAGTAGTTCATCTCTCAGAGACTGAGTCAAGCCTCTCTTCACCAATTAGGAAATATGGTGAGACTTCCCAGAATTCTCAGGAGAAAGTCATGCACACATAGAGGCCTCATTGTCTGTCTCCAGAGTGACAGGCTAGACTCCACCCTTACACTCCCAATCATGAAATTGACATCAAGTACATGACCACCATAGTCCCAATGAGGCAGCCACTGTGTTAATCCATCTCAAGGGTCTTCCGCTTTTTTTCATGCCTCTCTACTTTACCAAGCAGGATGTCATTTTCTAGGGACTTTCTCTCCTGATAATATATCCAAGAAATGTGGAATGAAATCTTGCCACTCTTGCTTCTAAAGAGTAGTTTGGCTCTACTTGTAAGATTTGTTTCTTCTTTCGGTACTCCAGAGAACTTCGAATATTCTTTGCCAACACCATAATTCCAATATACTGATTCTTCTTCAATCTTCCTCATTCAATATCCAACTTTCACATGCATATGAGATGATTGAAAATAGCATGGCTTAGGTCAAGTGCACCTTAGCCCTCTGACCATCATACTGGCTTTTCAACACTTACAAAGAGGTTGTGTGCAGCAGATTTACCTAATGGAATGCAATACAGCAAATGATTTGATCTTTTGATTATTGTTTCCATGAGAATTCATTATGGATACAAGCAAGACAAAATTCCTGACAACTTCAATATTTTATCAGTTTATCAAAATGTTACCTATTGGTCACAGCCCTGATAAATATGGGAAGGAGGTTCCTTGGAAGTGTGGCCCACTTCCTACTTAAGTGGGAATTCTGGACACATTTGCTTGTTTTCTTCTGGGTCTGGATTTTTCATCTGACTCATTAACATGGGCTTTTTGGACTTGAGCCCAGGGTTTACCATATTGCCTGCTGATACTGGGAGTCACAAGTGGCCTACCATTTGATCTACCAACCTTTGGTTTGTTCTTCTTTCCACTCATAAGTGTGACCCTCAAACCTCAGATCCCTTGACCTTGAACTCATCTACCTGTAGTATTCTTGGCAATATCAGATCCATCAACCCTTGAAACTAACTGAGTCAGGAGAAGTCTCCACTTAGTAGATGACACGTGGGCTTGGAATCTATCTGGACGTGGACTGCAATTACACAATTCTATAACTATGTAAGCCATTTGTTACTATAAATCTCTCTGTATCTCTATCTATATTTATCGACCAAAACATCTATCTAGTTCTATCTGTCATCTATCTACACAACACACACACAAACACACACACGAGTCCTGCTGACATTGTGGTTATGTGTTGGGCCTCAATCTTCAAGGTCACAGTTCGATAGCACCAGCCACCCCTCAGAAGAAATGCAGGGCTTCTTTCTTCTCGAGATCCAACCTAAGACAAGTGTCTTTCTTTTAGAGAACCCTAAGTATCTGACATAGTCTTTGACATAGTGGGTAGCTCTAAAATTATTTGTGGAGGGAGAGCAATCTAGTAATCAACACAGATTGTTTGCAGTTTGTATAGCTGTGTGGGAGCTTCCAGCTTCCCATCCTGTTTCTAACTTATTATCCCTGGGACCATCCGGGGCCCCAAATTGTGTCCCGATCATTCAGAGCAATAGAAATGGGATATTTACCTCTACTGCTCACTCTATCCAATCCCTTTCCTGGCAGTACACTGTATATGCTCATATTGAATAGCCTAAGATTATTTTTATTGTCAAAGTGATGGGTTTCTGGGCCAGAATAATTTCCAGTTAATAGTGTGACATTAGTAGTTGATAGATTTAGCTTCAGCCTCAGGACTTAAGGACAGCCCACTCATCTGTCTTCAGTGATGCTATAACTTAGTTCAAAAGAACCACTTGCACAGCAGAGCTGCCAGCTGCCCACTCTCTGCTTCTTAGATAAGGGAGGCCCTGGGCTTATTCTTTGAGTATAGTGTGTTCACACTATCTGCCAGGACTCATTGCTTAAAGAGAGAAGAACCCATCTTAAGCCAGTTTTAGGTATAAAAATGAAGCTCATGTTATTAACTCAGATATGATTGAGCCTGGGACTCAAACCAAACCATGTGCTCAGGACTAAGTTTCTGTCTTTTTCTCTGTACATCTCTCTGTCTGTCTTCCTGGCACCTCTCAATTCCATACGGTGTTGGCTTCATTTTTAGGCAGGTTATTTCCATCTGGTGGCTCCTGACAGCTCCTGTTCTATATCCTACCAACATAGCAAACTCAGCAAAAAGTTTTTCTTTTCATTTTATTGTTCTTTTCTTAGGTTGCAGCCAGTATCCCCAGATCTGACACTCAGGCCTAGCTCAGAATCTGTCACTCTCTCAAGTTGACAGTGAATACTTAGTGTCCATGCTGAGGAGTTCAGGTTGAGGTCGACCCCATCCCAACAACCCAGACTGAGCATGTGCAAGGAGTGGTCCCCCAAAAGAAAGTCAGGAGCTAAAATAAGAGAGACATATCATCACATAGCATCCTAATTTTTCTCCCATTCTTTGGCCACAGTGGTCTTTTGAGACTTTATTGATAACTTCAAAGTCATCTTTTTAGGGCCTTTCACTTATTGTTCTCAGTACCTTGAAGAGTCTTACACCTGTTTTATTTCCAATGACTGGGTCCTCCTCTGTCTTCACATTGTCACTGTGATCACATCCTCAGCAAGAACATCTTTCACCATTTTTCTAAAACAGGGACCCCCAGTACCACCTACTTCAATTTTTCCTATCAGTGCATCTTGTTCATTTGATTGTTAGTCTCCACAACAAATTATAAGTGACTGATTTATTTACCAACTCATTGTCTAATTTGTTGCTAGAATCCCTTGAGGATAGGAATTATGTCTCTCAATGATCTCCCAATTCCCAGTACCTTACACCTAGCAAGTACCACATAGATGCTCAGTAAAAATATGTTGGCTAAAGGATTGAATGGATGAGTTTGTAAAGGTCCATGTCAAAAGTGAACTCTTCATCCATGTATAGTAATATTTCCTTTGTCTGAATTGCTATGGCTATCTGTTTGACCTCCTTTATAGCACTTGAAGTCTGCTTCATAATGGCTTTGCTCATGGGCTTATTGCCTCTTTTTAGTTCCTCAAGATCCTGGAACAGTATCTTAACTTTTTTTTTTTTTTGTATCCTCTAGCTTGGCCTGGTGTGGAATAGATTTGCAGTAAGCTCTGACTGAATTGATTTGAATAATTAAAAGAGCGTTCAATAGAACAAGTAACTAAAAAAAGTTTAAAGGGTTTATTTAAAAATAAAACCGCAGCCAGGACTGGACTCCTTGCCAAAGTGGGCACATTTCCCAACCATTTTAGAAGCCTTGGAACTTGGCCCAAACACCACTCTGCACTGATCCAGATCGGCTTCATTCAACACCCCCAGGCCTGTGAGATGGATGGGATGTGAACTGTGTCCTGACAGGGAGGGAGAAGGGCTCTCCAACCTCCAGGTGCTCCTAAACTGATCTGGTCCCAGTTAATGGCCTTGTTATAGAAACATTCAAGGAGGAATTCCTGTTATGGGCATAAAGACTGAAGACGGCTCCTCTTCTGAACCTTTCCAAAGTTTCTTCCTCTCAGTGAAGGAATGCAAGCAAACCTGGATCTATGTTCGTAGTGACCTGGGGAGAAAGGAAGGGATCTCTCCTGGACAGGCTATTCATATGTGACCATTACTACCTTGAACTTCCTTTATTTTCAACTGTAACCATAATCACATATACTTTGTAGGGCTATTGTCAGGATTAATTGACATCTTAATTCACTAAAGACCCAGTTTCCATCAAGCTGATTCCATCTGTCACAGTAGAACTTTGTTCCAGTGGTTTTTCATGACTGATTTTTGCAAAGTTGATCACCAGGCATTTCTTCTGAAGTATCTTCTAAAGATTTGATGGACTCAAACCTTTAACCTTTTTGTAGAACCCAATGACCTTAGTCACTTGCACTATACAGGAAATGTGTGTATGTACATAGTATAAATTATATAGTATGTAACATATATACAATATAATATATATATATAGTGTGCGTGTGCATGTGCACAATCCTGTCTTCTCTCCCAATCAAGATCAGAGCTCTATTTATCATCTCCATGGTATAACACTTCAGTGGAGACAATTAAAAGTTGTGCATGGAGAAAAGTTACAGTGGTTAATGTATGTGTCTATACAGATGCTGCAGTTGACTCATGAGTGCATATGTGTTCTATGAAGGGAAGCTTGTACTTTCTATGCATTTGGATATAACTAAACAATAATGAAATGATATTCAATTATCATCTATCTCTTTTGAACCCAGAAGAAATAATTTCGATGTCAATGTGGAGGAAATTGACTGGCTGAGCTTCTGGTAGTTTGGGGGAAGAGACATTCTACAATCTTTAACATGTAAAAAAAAGTGAATTTTTTTGTACTTAAACTAGGAGTAAGAATGAATTTAAGCTGAGCCAGTGGATGAGTAGCATCAGAAAAATTACAATTTGTTTTTAAAGATTGCTCAAAAGCCAGTGAGCAGCGTTTCCATTTGTAGGTATGGAGACTTCTCCAGTTCAGGTTCCATTCTTTATTAAATGAGCTTAGAAAATGGATGGGTCAATTAGTATCTGCTCTTGAAGCTCGTTGCCAGATGCTGTGTATCTTGCCCTGAAAAAGAGAGTCCAAATTGCATTAAGATGGCTATTTTTATATCTTTCTTCCGACAATCAGTTCTTGGATGCAGTTATGGGATAAATTATTTGGAGGCAAAATACTTCTAATGGAAACTCTTGGAAGGTTCAGAAAGCAGGTGAAACATTAGGGTTTCTCTGCTTTAATAAATGTGATGGGAAGCATGCCCCTGGTACAAATGCATCTGCTGCATGGGAGATCATAAAAGCATCCAGCTCCTGAAGAAGCTCTACACAACCGTTTGACGTCAGCTTTCAGAGACTGCAGCTGCTGGGACATTGTCAGTGGGCCTTGTGTTTCCTAGTCCATCTCCACAGTAGTTCCTCCATTGTTTCATTGACAAATGGGCATCGGATCTAAACATGAATTCCCAAACTCAGGCAAACCACTCAACCTACACTACTCAACCTACACAAATCCTCAGGTGCCATGGATAGGAATCAGAGAGGAGGTCTGAGGCAAATTCCTCCTGATGATAAAACCCCCAAAGCAAAGCACTGTCATTGAGCACATTCAGACTGACGGTGATCTAATGGGAACAAGCCGAGCTGCTCCCTTTGTGTTGTAAGGATTTACAGGAGCAGGAAGTCTCAGCTTTCTCCCTCCGGGCACCTGGCAGATTTGTATCGTCTGCTAGGTAGTGAGTTGTCTTTGTTTCATTGACTTGCACATGAAGTATGCATCAGATGAGCCCCATGATGTGTGTGTACGTGTTTAAATGAGCAACAGGATATGTGTATTTGTGTTGTTAATAAAAACTTTTTTAAAAGGATACAAAAATAGGGTAGTAGGACCACAGAGGTCAAATGGCTATCTCCTCTGATAGTCAACATTTTAATTTAAAACCAAACAGCAAAATGATAAGTAGCTAGTAAAATAAGATAAGTATCCTTCAGAACATAAATATTTCTAAGAATCTCTTATTCTATGCCTTTGTGTTTTCTCTTTTTTATTCAACTCACAGTTGTTTCATTGGCCCAGAAGTAGTGTACTCTAACCAGGGACATTTTCTTCTACTTGAGCTCTCGAGGAAATCTCTGCTTCATTCGTGTGGACACCTGGAGTGGATTACACAGTAAACAAATAGTACGACATGGGTTTGTGGAACCATTCCCTGTAGATTAGTCAATAAGCATAAGTTAACCTGTGTTTAACTTTCTTACTGGATACTCCAACCTTGTCACTTTCTGCAAAATTGGAAAGGTGCTGTGGGGTTGGGAGTGAGATGAATGCCCATCATAACCAGTACCAGAGTCTTTGATATGGTGAATGGTTGTTAACAGATTATAAACACCAGTAAACCCATGCTTACTTTGCTTATTGGTCAATGTGACATGAACGGAAACCCGCATTGGCTTTGGGATGAGGTCATTGTGTCCAGAGAGCACAGAATATCTTTGGTGAGGGGGATTAGCTCTCTTTTCTTAAGCAGCTGCCCACAGGACAGAGTTCTAGGAAATCTTTTCTGGGCTGAACGAATGGATTTGAACACGCTTCTAAAAACGGCTGCATAAATATTTTCCTTTGCCCATTTCAGAACATGGTAATCATAAAGACCCTTAGAAAACAATATTTTTATCTGTACCTCAAATTCATCCATACCCATTAGCTGCTCAATTAGGCGAAGCAAATTTTTTGCTCTGTGCCAGGGGCTTAATTTAATTTGCCAGGGATAAACAGTTGGCCATAACTGTGAAAACCTGTTTTTTTTTTAAAAGAAATTAAACCAGAGGAAAAAAGCAAAAATTCTCATAAATCTGTGTAGAAATTGAAGCAGCCCCATAGTTCATGGTGTGTGAGAATTTCAGGGATTTAATGGCCTGAGTGCAAGCATGTTAGACACTTTCCTCTGAGCTTCTTCACTTCTCCGTGGCCACTGGTTCTCCTATTCACATCTTGTGGGCTCTGAAGCAGAACAACGTGAGTGACCCCATTTCACAAAGACAAAAGGAACATGCTCTCTAATTGTGGACATGTGGATTTTTAGTTCCAGCAAATATTGAGCAAAAATGGAAGGTGTCTATCATTCCTAGTCTAAAGGGATTTATTTTTTAAAATTATTCAAAATGTAAATTCCATTCAAATGCTTTTCAGTCATCATATAATTTACTTAAACATTTTTGAATAGAAAAACCCATTCGACCTAACACAAAGGGGGGAACAACAATGAAAACTGCTAGGCAGGGCTCCTTTGGTTTTGATCATTTAAAATGACACCCAAGGTTCACAATTCTTAGAGAAGCTCATTCTTTATAGTACGCAAAATATGCATATTTATCGATTTGCAACACCTTTCTAGGAAAGTAGAGGAGTGGGTGACAGAGCCCTCAGGTGGGGAAATGTGCATCAAGAACCTGGGTGAAACTTGTGAGACAGAATGAGAGAGAAAGTTGAGAACAAAAGGGCCCAAAGTGATAATTAGGTTGATGAGAATGAATGCCCCCCCCAAAAAAAAGCGATGAGTGAGTTTGGTGATTAGAGGGTGGCTGGCATAAGAAAGGGTGAGATGCTGTGGCAACGGGAATCATGGAATCACTTGAGGGAGATGGGTGGCATCTTCTCTGTTGACTTCCCTTGCAGAGTGTATGTTCTGCTGACTGTCCCCTGAAAACTGGAATCTGTTTGGAATCCTTGTGAGATCAGGGCCAGGGAGGAACCAGCGAGAATAACTGCATTGCGTTGATGACTGAATCCCATGACCGAGTCCCCTGCCAGGTTTGGTGGCTGGGAACAGCCAGTGCAGTGGCTGAGAGAGTGATGAGGTGCTAATTGAAGAGACAGAGGAAAAGGCACCAAAAAACCTTAACTGCTTGTTTCGTGCCCAAAGCTTCTTGGCACGCTGGATTTACCCAGCAGGAAACAGGAAGAGAGGGAAAGGATTGGCTGATGGTCTCTCATTTGTAGATCTACTTGCCTAATTGCCAATGAGGGGGAGGCTGTTTGCAGGTGAGTTGCCAAAGTGAATAAACGTGAATTATGTTAAGAAATTAACCAAAGATAAATGTCAGGCAAATTTCTGGAAAACACAGTCTGGTGATAGGAGCTACTGGACTGTGAAATAGCCTTTCAGTGTAAGGGAGGGAGTGCCATCGTCAACGATATTTATAAGGAGACTAGCTAAAGCATCTGCTAGAATCTTATCCAGAAGGGAAAAATCCAGACCTGGCAAGAGGGGAGCTAGCTGATGTCTGGGAACTCTCACAGCTCTCATTTGTGATGTCAAAAAGTGGTCAAATCCCCGAACATTTTCACAAGCACATTTAAGACTGAAGTTGTGGGACTCATTAGTCATTCTAGAAATCTCTAGTATTGAACACCAGCTGTGGAATTTCAAGCAGATGTGGCAAAGCTGTAAAGACCACTTTTCAGATTCATATTCTCTATGTCTCTCTCCTGATTTTATGCTTGGGGGAGTCGGAGTAGATTTTTAAAGGACAAGATAGGTGGTGGTAGAAATGATGTGTGTGTGTAAAAGAAACAAAAGCAAAGACAGACCTATGTAAGAAAGCAAGCTTCCCACTTTATAATTTATATTAAGAGCAGTAGCATTGCAAAAGTCCACACGCAAGTACTCTAGATTATATTTTGACCAGAAGATTATAGGGCTGTGCCCGCTGCAGAGCAATTGTCATCGGTTAATTATAGGCTTGAGCATTCGACCCAGCAAATTGATCATTCTAGACCATCTTCCCTCTGCTGTCTAACACGATCCGACCCTGTCCCTTGGCCATTTTGCTAGCAGAATTAACTACATTCTTGGTGAGCCTGCCATTTGAGAAGAAACGCATCTGGAAGGACTGGCAGCATAGAAGGGATAGCAGTGTTCCCTGGATAAGTCATAAAGACCATCTGTCAGCCTTGAATTTCTGGGCTAGGCTGATCGGGGGGAAGACAGGTGCAGATCGAAGTTGAAAACACTCGGTTTGAATGAATTTGTCAAAGGTTTGCCTTCCTTAATTTTCACAAAATACTAAACCAGTGACTTTGAACAGTTCCCCTGAGAGTGGCTTTTCCATTCCATGTGACCAACATGTGTGGTGTGTGCAAAAGCCCAAGGAATCATGGAACCTGGGTATACTGGTCCTCACTCACTGATATTAATATTAATATTAATTCTGTAGACACAGATGGTATATAAGTCAGAGAACCATGCTGCCTCAGTTTCTTACTAAATGAAAAGGTGAATGAATTAATACCTGCTTTACATAGCTCAGAGGGTTATCTTTATTAAAATAGAAAAAACTGCAAGTGATTGTTTCTTCAGAAAGAGAATACTTAAGAGAAATTGCCCTCTCAAAGACCAACTCCGCTATCCACTTTGGAACTGGAGTTCTTTCTCTTAGCTAGCTTTTACTTAACTTCAGTCATTTTCTTATTCTTAAACGCATTCATTTCATCATTTCCATAAGCATACACATATTTTTAATGTTTGCCATTTTGATGCCAATGAAGAAGACCAAAAAAATCACCTTGATCCCAAGTCTATGTTTTCCTTCAATCAATGCTCCATTTCTCTGTATAAATGACCCCAATAGAGCTGTCTCTCTACTCTGCTTCTACCCATTCATTTCTGAATCTTTTTTTTTTTTTAAAGCAAATCCCGGGCTGAGCCCCGGTGGCTTAGTGGTTGTGGGCGGGACTGCGACCCACTGGGATGGAGGTTTAATTCCAGCAGCGGCTCCACAGGAGCAAAGGCTGGGCCTCCTACTCCCACCACCAGAGGGCAGCGATGCCCAAAAAACCAAAACAAAACACACACACAAAAATGCAAAAACCCAAAAAAAAAAAAAATGCAAAAACCCAATTTATCAGGCTTTGCCCTCACCACTCATCAAAACCTCTCTGGTAAAATCACTTATGACTTTCATGTGGATTATCTCCCTGTATTGCAGTCTCAAGATCACTAGACTTCCCTTTCCTTAAAACACTCTTCCCCAAGTTTGCAGAGCATCGTAATTTTCGGGTAGTCATTCTCTACCTTCAAATACTCCTCAAACTCTTCTGTTATTCCTACTTTTTCTGCCAAGTATTTTGACATACAAGGGGCTCATTTCTTCGATTTCATTCTTTTCTGCATCTGTAGTCAATTTGCTCTCATGGCATATCTTTCACCATCATTTATATACTGTGTCTTCACCCCCAATCACTTTGAACGTCAGAAAACTCCTTTCAAGTCATCTCCTTGCTGTTGTTAATTATTACCCTTGGGGTTCGTGGGGTTGGTAGCAGCCTTCCAGTTGGTTCAGACTCACAGGGAGCCTGGAGACAACAGAAGGAAGTTGTGCTGGGTCCTGTGCATCCTTACCGCCGTGGCTCCGGTTGAACCTGTTGCTGCAGCCATTGTGTTTGTCCTTCCTCTTCTCCCAGCAGCATTCGGGGTGTGCTCTTCGAAGACAGATTTGCTTCTTCTGGCAGTCCACAGTGGATCCAATCTTCTTTACCAACTCCATCATTCAAAGGCCTTAATTCTCTGTTCTTCCTTACTCACTGACCAACTTTCTCCTGTGTATGTGGTGATTGAAAATAGCATGACTCCTGTCAGGCATATCATAGTCCTTTCAAGGTTTTTAATATTTTAATTAGATCTCAGTTGGTCAAAATGATAGCAATTATCTTTGTAGATTTTCTTCCTATTCTAAATACTTCCCATTGAAAGCTCTGTCTGTTATTCAAATTATACCCTCAAGTCTAGTCACTCCTCACCAGTTTTAATACTACATTAGTTCTATTTATTTGTTTATTGCCAACCCCTCTCTTCAGTCCCTCTTCTGGGAGGTGTTTTTATAAGCTTCAGTTTTGCTTTATTTTAACTTTGATTTTTAAAAATTATTTTTCCTAGCCATAACCCTAACCCTAATTTAGCATTGATTTTTAAATATTAGAGTGCATTACAAAAATCTCTTTGGGGGGAGTGGGGGTGAAGAAGGAATTGGCAAATATATGTAAGAAGTTTTTTATATTTGTATTAAAATTCAGTATGTTATATTGAGTTGCCATAATCTCTCACTTGGACTAGAGCAAAAGCTTTCTAATACATCTTTTCGCTTCCGCTCTTGACCGTGCAAAATCCATTTTCCCCACAGCAGCCTCCATGATCTTTTTAAAACTTAAATCAGATTCTGTCACTTCTCATTCAAAAGCCTCCATCAGACCTATTATAAAATCCAAATTCCTGATCATGGCCAACCAGTTCTATGTAATTTGGTTTCTGCATGCATATCTAATCTTATTTCTTATTTCTCCTCTTGTTACATATTCTGTGCCGTCACTTGGACTTCGTTGGGTTTCTGGACCATGCCAGGCTTATTTCCTCCTCACGTGGACTTCACATTGCTCATGGTCTGGTGTGCACTTTGTCCTTAACCAATGTAAGTGCAAAGGAAATCTTATGACATCCAGCAAACTGTTCAGTTTCAGGGAAGATAAAGACAATGCAAATTGGAAATCAGTTGAAGTGAAGCAAGAAGAGGAAAGTAGAACAAAAAAGGAGAAAACCTGAGAACCTAAGGTACCTCTTTGAAAATAAAGAATTGCCATTTTGATTATTGTCCTTTCAGTATTATCAAAGATCTCATCAGGGTAATCAGCGCTCCGTTTCCCCTTTCTGCTTGCCTCTCTTTCAGAAGCAGAGCCTGTGATGTGAGGGGGTGGGATTGGCATCAGTCGCGGAGGGGAGAGAGCACATTCTCATTGCTGCACCCCTCACATAAGCAAGCAGGAACTCCTGCCTGGTCTTGCATCTGCACCACCGTTGGCCTTATGCCTGAGCCCATTATTCCAGCTACGATTTCACTCCAGCGTGTGGAGGACCGTCCTCTTTTTCACTGCCCCCCTACTTCATCAAGCATGGTGTCCTTTTCCAGGGACTGATCTCTCCTGTTAACAGGTCCAAAGAATGTGAGGAGTCTTGTCACACTTGTTTCTCAGAAGCGATCTGGTTGTATTACTTCTTCCAAGACAGACATGTTTGCTCATCTGGTAGTCCAGGGTACTTTGAAGATTCTTCGTCATCCTCATAATTCAAATGTATAGATTCTTCTTCCAGCTTCCTTAATCAACCTTCAACTTTCACAAGCACATGAGGCAATTGAAAACACCGTGGCTGGGATCAAGCACACCTTAGTCCTCAAAGCAATATCCATGCTTTTCAAAAAAGAGGGCTTGTGCAACAGATTGAAACAATGCACTGAGTTATTTGATTTCTCGACTGCTGCTTCCATGAGCATTGGTTGTGGATCCAAGATGCAGGAGTTCTTCACAACTTTAATCTTTTCGGTCTTTCTCAAAAAGTTACCTGTTCTGTCCAGTTGTGAGGACTTTGGTCTTTTTTCTTGTCATAATCCATACAGCAGCCTGAAAATTTTGATCTTCATCAACAAGAACTTCAAATTCTCCTCACTTAGAGCATGCAAGGTTGGGTCATCTGCCTATATCAAGTGGTAACGACCTGTTCTCCCAATAGTGGTGCCACATTCTTCTTCATATAATCCATTTTCTCTGATTATTTGCCCAATATACAGATTGTATGTGATATTACATATATGTTCTATACATACTCTTTGGTCACCTTCCTCTGAAATGAGTACAAATATAGATCCCACCCCCCCCTCCCCGACATTTGGTCACATAGCTGTTTTCCTGATTTCTGCCACACATGTGTGAGTGTTTCCAGTGAGCCAATAGCTTGCTGAAACATTTCAATTGTGATTCCATCAATTTCTGGAGCAGTGGTGCTCAACCTGAGGCTCGTGACCCCTTAGGGGGTTGAAAGACCCTTTGATAGGGGTTGCTGGAGTAGCAAAACTACAGCTATGAAGTGGCAACAAATATAAATCTTTGGGTGGGAGGGGAAGCGGGGTCACCACAACATGAGGATCTATGTTAAAGGGTCATGGCCTTAGGAAGGTTGAGAACCACTGCTCGGAGCCTTGCTTTTGGCCAATGCTTTCAATGCAAGTTCTCACTCATATACTACCTTTTGAAAGGTTGAATGTCAACTGGTTATTTTTGGTACAGTGACCTGTCCATGTTCTTTCCAGTTTCTTTTGATGTTTCTGACATCTTTCAGTATTTTACCCATAGAATCTCTCAATCTTGCAACCTGAGGCTTGGATTTGTTCTTTAGTTCTTTTAGATTAATATATGCTGAGTGCATTTTTCCTTCAAAGGTTCATAAGTCTAGGTTTTTGCACTTGAAATCAGTTATATAAGTAAATTATTTCCCACAATGTCTAAATAGTTTTATATAGGGAATTTCCAGTGCAGGCAAACGTTTATAAATGCTGTTTTTTCTTTTCTCTGCTCTTCTTCTCCCCCCAGGACTGCTTGGAGAAGTTTGCATGACATTCTGTTTAACATAAAGTCAGCATGTATCCTAAGTAAATCAACAACAGCTGTTTTATATAGTAGATCCTATACCAAAATATCATTATGAATCAAAGCAAGAATTGCTTGGATGCTTATCTTTTCAGATTATAGGGATAGAGCCTAACATCTGGACACTGCAGCCATGAGTAGACAGAGTTGGGAGTTGGCTATGAAATTGCAGTCTATTTCATAGAATAGGGACCCTTGGGTGTTCTGTGGATTAGAGATGCCTGCAACAAAGTGGTTCAGATGCATTCAGAGGAGCCGTGCTTCTGTGGGCTGAAATTTCTACTCTGCATTCTGGGGATTTCTTTAAATGGGGCAAAAAGCAGCTCAATATCACCTTGTCTACTTCAAAAACACTCAAACTCTAAAAGTATTCAGAGCTCTTCTTCTTCCTCCCCCAAATTCTTAATGTAATATGCCAGACTCAGCAGACCCTCCAGTACCATTAAGAAATTTTAAGTTTTCTCGGATCTGCAGACTGTTCAAGGCTCGTTTCCCTCTTGCCTCTCCATTGGCTGGGATCCCTTTAACAATGTCTGCAGTGCTGCCTGCACCTCACATTTCAGGTCTTAGGCATCTTTTTTTCACCTCCTAAAAATTGGTCCTTCAATTTACATGTTTCCATTCCTTGATGATGTCAAGCATGGACCCAGGATTACTGTGCCCAAATAAATACTATGGGAGTATGAGAGAGCAGGGCCCAAGCAAATCTCTGGAACTTCAGGGGCCTGATCCACTCAGTGATTCTCCCCCAGAAATCCGCTTCTGTCTTATTTTGAATTATATTAGAGGAGTGAAACTGCACTTCATACTTGGCAAGCTCTACATTTTTGGTCTGAAACAACTTTTGGTTTATTTGACACCCTCCATGTACCTGCAGACTTGTCTGCCTAGCACACAATTACCAATCCCTGTGACCATTCTCAGTGCTCTGACTTGACCTTAAAACGGTTAGATGTGATGTGTCCATGAGTCCCCCTGGTCTAACATCTGCTGTTTTTGAATCAACAATTCTGGGAGATTGGTCTGGGGACCATATCCAGGATCCACCTCAGATGACACCTCCTCTCCCTCTACGTCCAGTCCACAGGACAGGCCCTGCCGATCTCCTCCCAGCCCTCACCCACCCCGCAGGCAGAGACAGAAGTGTTGGTCTCTTGCTGCTCTGGATTTGAGCAAGTCTATGTTGGTCCAAAGTCTTCCAAAAGAGTTGCTGAGAAGAATCATTTACCATATATAGAGGAAGCAGTCCATTTTACATCTAATTCAAATAAATAGGTGAATCCAGAAAACCACTGTTTTGCTGCTCTCTTCTTTGATGTATGGATCTAACAATTTAACTGTGTTTCCATATGGATGCTTAATAATTGAGGAGGCTTATTGAAAGCAAAATGAAGAACTCCTTGAAAAGCCTATGTGAATTCTGCAAACAACAATTTGAGAATGACAAAATGCCTGTCCTGTAGTTGCAGGGTGGGGCAGATATTTTTGGACAAGGGAAGTGGGACCTTCCTGCTTCTTCTCCAGTCATTCTCCCCAGGCAACTGGGACTCCCAGGAAGCCCGACTCCAAGTGTGAAGTTGCTAATGAGACCAAAGCAAAATGATTTGACCACTCACCAAAGCCACCAAGGAACCTAATTAACAAGCATGGTCTTGACCAATATATGAGAAGATGAATTCACATACAGGCTAACAAAGCCAGGGAGACCTTTCCAAGGATAAAGGAGTCTTGCTGAGCAGCAAAAATAGTCATTTCTCACCGAGAAGCAGCCTAGTTGTTTTAATCTAGCACAGACAGGCCTCTTCAGGCTGGGCGATCCAGACTTAACTCTTTCAAGTGAACAACAAAAGACTCTAGCTTTCCAGCCATGTCTTCTATCTGCTGCTCTTCCCTTTAACTAGTGCCGAGGTCAGAGAAAGGACGAGCTGCAAATGAAGGAAAAAAAAAATAGTACTAACGTGGCCACTTTTTCATGGGAGGTTAATTTCTGTTCATAACACTCTTCATAACAGAATTTAAAGAGAACACAAAATCAAATCAATGGAAACAGCATTCCAATTGCCATCTTTCTAGAAAAGAGATTGAGCCAAATCTTCACCAGTCCATCCACTGAGCAAAGCATGCCTGCCTTTCTGCTCCTGTGAACTCTTGTTTACCTTTCTGCCTTTTTGGCCTAGATCCGACACTTAACTTTTCATGTGCCTTTCAAAACCCCAGAAAATTGAAAGCACACTATTCATGCCTTCTGGTTCACTGTCTGTATCATGTAATCTTGAATAACTTGAAAATTAGAATCCCGTGAGATTCTTTTTCATGGCACATGTAAAACCAAAGTAAATCAAACCTACTGCTAACGTGTCTATTCTGACCCACAGTGACCTTTTATATAGGATTTCCTAGGTTGGTAATCTTTCTGAGAACAGGCAGCCTCAGTTTGCTCCTGTGGAGGGACTGGTGGGCGTGAGCCAGTGCCTTTGAGGTTAGGTGTGAGATGCTGAAGCCATAGCACCACCAGGCTCATTGTGGCATGCATCTTTCCTACTTGATTGGCTAGTGTAAAGGTGCTCATGTGCACACAATCTTCCTTTTTTTTCGGGGGTGGGAGGCGGTGCATCACTGCCTCTGGTGGTCGTGGGCATTACCCAGTGCCACTCCTGAGGGCCGCCGCTGAATTTGAACCGCCAAGCCTGCAGGCCGCAGTCCCACACTCAACCACCTAGGCCACTGGGGCTCAGCCCACAATCTTTCTTCTTATCCGATATCAAGTGCCAATAAACATTGCAGACGTCTATGTCTTCCTACGACAACATTAGAGATGAATGTAAATTAAATAATGAATGGAGAGGTGCAGCACTTGATAAATGAGGACAAGCAACAATGTTCATTGTTTCCCCTTTCCCTTCTCTTAGAGGAACCTGGCTGTCTCGTCAGTGCAGACTCCCTGTGAGCAGAACAAAGCACTCCTAGATCCTGTGCCATTCTCACCATTGGTCCTATATTTGAGCTGATTGTTGCAATTTACTGCATGAGTCAATCTGCCTCTTTGAGACCCTTTCTCTTTTTATGCTAACCCTCTACTTTACCATGCATCATTTCTTCCAGAAACTGGTCTCACCTGACAACATGTCCACAGTACGTGAGACCAAGTCTCAAAATTCTTGCCTCGAAGGAGCATTCTGGCTGTTCTTTCCCCCACATACATTGGTTTGTTCTTTTTGCAGTTCATGGTACTTTCAAAGAAAGATTCCCTTCAGTCTTTGTAATCTCATGTTCAATGTTCACATATATATAAGGTGATGGGAAAATATCATGACCGGGGGCAGATGCACCTTGGTCCTCAGAGAATCATGTTTGCTTTTCAACACTGGGGAAAGGTTTAGTGCAGCAGGTGCAGCCAATGCAATGCTTCTTTCGATCTTTTGACTCCTGCTTCCATTAGAATTGATTGTGGGCACAAGCAAGACAAACTATAACCCTTTCTGCATTTATCATGATGTTAACAAATCGTCTCGTTTTGAGGATTTTTGCCTTTTTTACATTGCGCTATAATCCATACTGAAGACTACAGTCCTTGGTCTTCATCAGCCAGTGCTTCAACAAACTTTCAACAAACAAGGTTATGTTATTTGCGTATTGCAAAACCTCCCCCAGTCCCGATGTCATATTCTTCTTTATATCATCCAGCTTCTCTGATTAATTAAGTATGATGAGATGATACACCCTGATGCACAACTTTCCTGGAATTTTTTCATTAAAAAGTCATTTTGTTGGGGGCTCATACAGCTCTTATGACAATACTTACATACACACATTGTGTCAAGACATTTGTTGCCGTCATTATTTTCAAAACATTTTCTTTCGACTTAAGCCCTTGGTATCTGCTTCTCATTCTTCCTCTCCCTTCCTCTCCCCCCACTCTCCCTCCCTCATGAACCGTTGATAAATTACAGCTTATTAAATTTTTCATGTCTTACACCGACTGATGTCTCCCTTCATCCACTTTTCTGTTGTTCATTCCCCTGAGAAGATGCTATAGGTAGATCATTGTGATTGGTCCCCCTATCTCCCTCCCATGTTGCCCTTATGCTCCTGGTATGACTACTCACAATATTGGTCCTGAGGGGTTATCTCTTCTGACTTCCCTTTGTTTCCAGCTCTTGTCTGTACCCATGTACATGCTCTGGTCTAGCCATATTTGTAAGGTAGAATTGGGATCATGATAGTGCATGGGGGTAGGGGAGGAAGTATCAAAGAACTAGAGGAAAGTTGTAGGTTTCATTGGTACTATTCTGCACTCTGACGGACTCATCTCCTTCCCCCTTCCTTTCTGTAAAGAGTTATCCAGCTACCTACAGATGGACGGGTCACCATTCTGCACTACTCCTCATTCACAATAATGATGATTTTTGTTGTGGTGGTTCTTGTACCTGATCCTATTGACACTTTGTGATCACAAAGGCTGGTGTGTTTCTTCCATGTGCATCTGTGTTGTTTCTCAGCTAGCTGGTTGCTTGTTTATTTTTAAACATTTAAGGTCCCAGGCAATATATCTTTTGATACCCGGGCACCATCAACTTTCTTCACCACATTTGCTTATGCACCTGCTTTGCTTCAGTAATTGTGTTGGGAAGGTGAGTATCATGGAATGACAGTTTAATAGAACAAAGTGTTCTTGAAAAAAAAAAAACCCAGCAAAATATTCCTGCATTGAGGGAATACTTGAGTAGAAGTCCAATGTCCATTTGTTACCTTAATACTAAACCTATAAATATATGTACATAGATCTATCCCTCATTGTCATACATAAATATATTTACATGTGCACATGCCTGTATTTAGACCTCCATAAATGCCCTTTGCCTCCTAGTTCTATCCTCTATTTTCGTTCACTTTCCTCTTGTCTCACGGTCATGTTCAGCCTTCATTTGGGTTTCATTAATTCCTCTCAATTACATTGTCCTTGATTAAGCCTTACCAGGCTTCCTGCACACCATCGATTTTAAATCATTTATTGTTTTCTTTTTCCTGGGTATCTTAGCAGTCACTCAATTTCCCCTGCCCCCCCTTTCCACTCCCGCCCTCACCCATCATCCTATTGCTTTCTCCTCCAAATTGTTTATCTCACCTATCTTATCTAGATAGAGATAATAATATGCACAAAAACAAGACAGAGCAAAACAGCAGCAAAAGAAAATGAAACAAAAATGACAAAACAACAGCAACTGTATAAATAGTTCAAGATTTGTTTGTTGATCTTTAGGAGTTTTTCTAGTTGAGTCTGATGGGGTTCCACATCCACTCCAAAGTCTGTTTTTGGTGCTCCCTGTGAATTTCATTGCTCTGCTCCCCTTGTTCTGATGCACACCCATAGTGTTTTGCTTAAGTGTGGTGGTGTCAGATCAGGTACAAGGCCCCCACTGTGTCTCCAGTGTTGTCCCCTGTTACGCTATGGATCAGTGAGGGTTGTCATGTCTTGTAGTGGGAATTCTTGTAGTAAGAAAATTGTCCTCAGGGCTTGGAGGGCCAGGGTGTGCTCCGCTTTCTCTTCCTCCCCCCTTCATTTGCCCCTGTGTGCTCTGATCAGACATTTCCCTCTCCTGGAGCTGTGATTCACTACTACCTTCTGAATGAATTCTTCTGGGATAAGGGGGGCTATCCATGTAGTTGGGATTGGGACCAGCCCCTCAAATCTTTCTATTGATTCCTTGCTTCATGACCATATGTTGCATTCACATCTTGGACCACTGGGTTGAAGTCTGTCCCTCTTTCCTTGTGGATATATAAACAACACCCTCCCCTTAGGTGAGCTTAGTGTTCTTTCCCCCCCACTACCCAGCCTTCCATCCCCCTCCTTTTTAGTTGGTTACCATATGTATCCCTGGATTTAGTCTGGCCCCTGCCCCTGGACTTCACCCCAAAATGTTTATATAATGTATATTTTTCTGTATACTCCATTTGCAATTTTTACCTTATCTCAGGGGACTCATTCTGTACTTGTGCTTTGGTGCTTTGCTTACTTTGCTTAGCGTAATTTCCTCCAGTTCTTCCCATGCAGCAATGTGTTCATGTGTCATGTGTCACTGCTTTTTAGGGATGTATAGTACTCCACTGTATGTATGTACCACTTTTTTATCCATTCACTGTTGATGGAAATGTAGGTTGTTTCCAACTCCTTGCAATTAGGAACTGTGCTGTAATGAACATTGGAGCATAGGTGTCTAGCCTTGTTTTGTTTCTTGCCTCTTCTGGATATATGCCCAGTAGGGAGATTGCAGGACCATATGGTAGATCAATTTATATCTGTTTTAGATATTGACAAATCAATTTCTGTACATGTACCAGCTGTACATACCAGCAGTGGACGAGAGTTTCTATCTCACCACAGCCCCTCCAACACTTGTTGCTTTCTGAATTTTGAATTGGGCTATTTTTTGAGAGTGTTAGATTGTATCTCATAGTTGTTTTAATTTGCATTTCTCTTATGGCTAATGATCAGAACCATTTTCTCATATTTTTATTGGCCATTCAGATTGCTGTCCTTGTGAAACTTCTGCTCAGGTCTTTTGCCCACCTCAGTGAGCAATTAGTTTTTTCCTTTTTGGAAGCTAGCAGAATATTACAGATTTTAGTAATAAAGCTTTTGTCAGATAAGTCATTGTAAGAGATGTTTTCCCAATCCCTGGAATCTCTTATTGCTCTCTTGGTGATTTCTTTTCATAGAAGTGTTTAATCTTCAGTATACCAATTTGTGACTCATCTGTATTTGTGTGGTTCCCTATTTCTGATAGCTTATGTGTTCCCTTCCCCAAAGTTCTCAGATTTGTCCCTCATTTCCCCACTGATGGCCCTAATAGTTTGAGATTTTACCTCAAGGTCTGTGATCCACCTTGAGTTTATGTGGAGTGACACAAGTGACATTTATCTGTAGGCAAATATCCATTTCCCCAGCACCACTTGTTCAAGAAGGCGTCCGCTTTCCATTTGATATTTTTGGGGCCCTTATCCAAGATCAGTTGTCTGTAAGCTCATGATTTTATTTCTCAGTTTTCCATTCTTTTCCATTGGTCTGTCAATATACTAATACCATGCAGTTTGACCACTGTGGCAATATAATATGTGCTAAAGTCAGGTAAAGCAAGCCTTCCCACTCTGTCCTTCTCTTGAGGAGTTCTCTGCTAATTCTAGGCTTCTTCCTTTTTCTTATGAAGTTGGTCATCAGTTTTTCCTATTCTTTGAAGAAAAATAATGGTAATTGTATTGGGATTGCATTAAACTTACATAGTGCCTTGGGTAGAACTGACATCTTTACTATATTGAGTCTTCCTATCCTTGAGCATGGGATAGTCTTCCATTTGTTGAGGTCATTCTTAGTTTCTTATAAGTTTCCCAAAGTTTTCCTCATATAAATCTTCTGTTTTTTCAAGTCAGGTATATCCCTGAATATTTCAATTTATGCTTGGCTATTGTGAAGGGTACTGTCTTTTTGATCATCTCTTTTATGATATTGTCTGATGTGTACAGCAGTTCAATAGACTTCTTTTTATTAATCTTGTATCCTGCCACATTGCCATAATTCTCTATTGCTTCCTATACTCCATTTGTAGAGCTTTGGGGATTTCCCATATATAATATCATATCCTCTGTGAGTAAGGATAGTTTTACCTCTTCTTTCCCCAGGATAATACTTTTGAGAACTTATGCTGTAGCTAGAACCTCCAGGAAGATATTTAATAACAGTGGGAATAAGGGGCATCCTAGTCTGGTCTCTTTTTTCAGTGGGATTGCTTTAGTCTTTTCTGCATTGACTACCACGTTGGCTGTTGGTTTGGTTTTTATATAGCTTGTGTTATATTGAGGAATTTTCCTTCCATTACTATTTTCATGAGTCTCTTAAGCAGGAATTAGTGTTGGATGCTGTTGAATGATTTTTCTGCATCTATTGACACTATCATGTGGTTCTTATAATTCTTCATGTCAATGTGGCAAATTATACTAATGATCTTTCATGTGATGAACCATCCCTGATGTGAATCCAACTTGGTCATTGTGAATGAGAATGAGAAGGTGATGTACCATATATATATTTTTATATTCTTTTATATATTTATATATATTTTAAATTAATCATTTTATTGGGGGGCCCCTACAACTCCCATCACAATCCCTCACAACATCAGTTGTATTCAGGCCACTTTTACACACCCATTGCCATCATCACTCTCAAAACATTCTCCCTCCCTCCAGACCCCCATTATCTGCTCCCTATATTACCCTTCCTCCCCACCCTTCCCCTTGAACCCTTAGTAATTTACAAATTATTTTTTCATCCTGTACACTGTCCAATGTGTTCCAATACTTGCTTCCCTGTTGTCCATGCCCCAGAGAGGAGGTTATGTGTAGATCCCTGAAGTTGGCTCTCCCTCTCCATTCCTCCATCCCTCCACCCTCCTGGTATTACCACTCCCATCACTAGTCTTGCTGGATATTTATATATTTTTGTATTCTACTGGCCAGTATTTTGTTAAGTATTTTTGCATTGATGTTCATTAGGGATAGTAGTTTGTAGTTCTTGATTCTTGTGGGATCCTAATTTTGGTATCAGCATTATACTAGCCTCATAGAAAGAGTTTGGGAGTTTACTATCTTTTTCTATATTCTGGAAGAGTTAGTATAGGATTGTATCAGTTCTTCCCTGAATACTTTGTAGGATTCTCCTGTGAGGCATCTGGTCCAGGGTATTTTTTGTTGGTAATCCCTTGTTATACTTGTCTATTTCTTCTGTGGTCATGGTTCTGTTGAGATTCTTGAATTCCTTTGGGGATAGTCTAGGGAGGGATTGTTTTTCCAAGAATTTGTCCATGACTTCCAAGTTCTTCAATTCATTGGAGTATAGATCTTCGTAGTACTGTGTAATTATCCTTTTGATTTCACTAGGGTCTTTTGTAATGCCCCCTCTTTCATCCCTCATCCTTGCTCTTGAAATTTATTCTTCATTTCTGTCAATTCTGTTTATCTTATCGAAGAACCATCTTTCAGCAGCATTAATATCTTCCATAGTTTTCTTATTTTCCCTCTCATGAATCTCAGCCCTGATTGTTATTACTTCTTTTCTTTTGCTATTAGTAGGATTGTCTTGTTGACTCTGTTCTAGTTGCTGTAAATTTTGTGCCAGCATATCAATCAAGTCTCTTTTCCTTTTTCATGTGTGCATTTATCGCTATGAAACTTCCTTTGATAACTGCCTTTTCTGTATTCCATACATTTTGGTACATCACGTTCTCATTCTCATTGGTTTCTAAAAATTTCCCAATTTCATTTCTGATCTGGGCCAGTAAACTCGCCTTTTGAAACAGAGTGTCATTCATCCTCCAATTGTTGCCCTTGTTATCTTCATCTTTCATGTGTTGATTACCAGTCTTATGGTACAGTGGTCAGAGAGAAAGGTCTGTGTGATATCAGTGTGCTTACATTCATGCAGGTTTGACTTATGCTCCAGCATGTAGTCTATCTTTGAATATGTGGGTCTGACATTAATGTAACATTTTTTGTATTTGGGTAGAGAGCTTGGTAAATAGCGATCAGGTCAATTCGTCTAAATGTAGTGTTTAGATCTGTAGCCTCTTTCTTGAGTTTCTTTCACAGTGATCTATCTTTCTCAAAGAGTGGTATACTGAAGTCACATACTATAATTGTTGAGCCTGTGACTTCTTTTCTCATCTTTTGGAGCACTGATTGACATATTCTATGGATTTCTTTTTGGCGAGTGTATATTTAGAATCCTTGGTGGTTCTTGGTCTAAGTTTCCCTTTTGTGTTATATAGTGTCCCTCCTTATCTCTTTTTATTGTTTTCACTTTCAGATTGATTTTATCTGTGATTAGGATTGCAGCCCCTGCTTTTTTTGAAT
The DNA here is from genome assembly GCA_004026705.1 of Nesogale talazaci. Taxonomy (NCBI): domain Eukaryota; kingdom Metazoa; phylum Chordata; class Mammalia; order Afrosoricida; family Tenrecidae; genus Nesogale; species Nesogale talazaci. The sequence goes on from PVJH01000941.1 coordinate 51,229, forward strand.
TGCTAATTGCTTGGTATGTTTTTCTCCAACCTTTGATTCTCAGCCAACTTTTGTCTGTAATCTTGAGATGTGTCTCCTATGGGCAGCAGATCAAGGGGTTGTTTTCAAAGCCAGCCTGTTAAGTTCTGTATCTGAAGGTTTGAGTTCATTTCATTCACATTGCAGGGCTATTACATCGATCTGTGGATTCTGTGATGTCATTTTATATCTCTTGTGTTGGGTGTTTTCCTATCTCCATTTCTTTTCTGTGGTTTGTCCATGTGTGTGAGTGGTTCATTTTTGCCTTCTTTCTATCATTGAGCCAATGTTATCTTGGGGGCTTTTTTTCTCTTAGATGATCTCTGGGTGAAGTTGTTGTGTGTGGCAGTCTCTTATTTTTGCTTGATTAGTGTTGTTCTTTTGACCATACTGGGTCAGTAAGGATATTTTTGAGTGCTGGGTTTCTTTTTGTATATTTTTTATGCTTTTGCTTGTCTGGGAAAACTCTCACTTCTTCATCAACCTTGATAGATAATTTGGCTGAATAGAGTATTCTTGGGTTTGCATTATTTTCCTTCAATTTTTGGAAAATGGTGCTCCACTCTCTTCTCTTCTTCATAGTGTCGGCTGATTTGAGTATGTTCTTATTTGCTTGCCTTTATATGTAACTGCTTGTTTTCCCCCGACTGCTCATGATTTTCTCCTTTTCCTCAAAATTGGATAGTTTAGCAACTATATGTCTTGACTTCTTGGCATTCAGTCTAGCTGGTGTTCTTTTGGTTTTCTGGATTGTTGCCTGGTTTTCATGCACTAAGCAGGGAAGTTTTCCTCCAAGTATTCAATCATTATTTTGGATGATTACTTTGATGTGCTATCCTCTGGTAATCCAATTATTTTGATGTTGTTCCTTCTCATAGCCGCAGACAGCGCTCTGAGGTTTTCTTGAGCTTTTTTCATGGACTTATTCAACTTTTTCTCATGTCTATTAATTTCTGCTTGGGAGTCCTCTAGGTCACTGGTGAGTTTGCTATTAGTTTTTGTTATCTTTCCCCTTAGCTCTTGTATTTCCCTTTGGTGCATGACATTTATCTCCTCTATCATTTCATCCTTTTCCTGTATTGCTTTACTCATATCCTACATGACTTTAGTAGTGGTCTGAAGATTTCTTTTGATGGGAGGTCAACATCTGCCTTTTCTATGACTGCCATGATGTTCAGGTCATGCTCTGACATTGTATTTTGTTTCTCTTTTCTTGTTGCTGCTGTGGAAGCAGCTTGCTTTTTTGTTGATTTATTGGAACTAAGTGCCATTTTCCCAGGACTCACAGAGCCTTGGGTTCACCCTTTGGAAGGTTGGTGCTAATGTTTCTGTAGCTTTCCTATAGTCAACTGCCTTGAGGGGTTGTGTTTCATCTTTTTCTTGCTGGGGTTTACCTCTCACCTTAGCTTATGCTTTGTACTCCAGCCACCCTCAGGCCTCTGTAGGGGCTGTTTATAGCTGTGCAGGCTGTGGTCTGAAGGAATGTGTTGGTGTGGGTGTGAGGGCAGTGGTTCGGGGATGGCAATAGGGTGGAGATTGAGTGTCCTGGTCCCAGCTAGGAGAAATTCCTGCAGGAAGGTGGGTGTGAAGGAGGTCCTTGTTATTCCTGTTAGTATGCAATTCCACTGCTCAAGCACAGAGGGCGGGGCAGGGGGTTATGGAGAGAGAAGATAGAAGAGAAATTGCAGTGTGGGAGCTCCATAGACTTGGGTTCCTAGGTCACAGCTGTACAAGTTTCTGCTGTATTCATACAGGGTGCCTGGCAGGCCCTGAACAGGATGGGAACCTGGTAGGAACAGGGAGGGTTGGCTGGTGGGTCTGTGAGGAGCTTCCAAACAGGTGGGAATCTTGGGGGTGGGTGTGGGCCTAGCTGGTGAGTCTGTGATAAATTTTGAGATAGGGTGGGCACCTTTGGAGGAGAAGCATTGGTGGGTCTGTGCTGAGTGGGCGAGTATAGAAGGAAGCCTCTTCCATAAACCTGGCTTATCTATGGTGCCAGTCAAGGCAGGGCGGGCACCTGCTGTGCCGCAAAAGAGGCAGCTAGTGGTCTGAGACGTCTAGAGTAGCCGAGAGAAGCAGGGAGTGCAGACAATGGAGTGGAAGCGGGCTTCTGGCTCAGAAAAGTGCTCTGGGCTGTCTCAAGGATTGACTGACAGCCTCAAAAGCCCCCAAATATCCCCCACTCACTGATTTCCATGGAGCTCCTTGTGTGACCTACCTATCTGTTCACCATCTTGCCCCTCTCTGCAGCTCCTGATTTTAAACCATGCAGCATTCCTTTTTTCTGTTTATAAAACTGCTACTCAATCCATGTAGAAGTTCTGCATGAGCACAATGAAGTTTTCTGGAAGCCCTCTTCTTAAGGCTATCATCCATAGTTTGTTATTATCCACACAGTTGAATGCCTGAGCATAGTCAATGAAACACAAGTAAATATCTGATATTCTATGTAACCAGCCAAGACCCATCTGATATCAGCAAAGATATCCTTTGTTCCATGCCCTTTTCTGAATTAGGCCTGAATCTCTGGCTGCTCCCTATTGTTGTACTACTGCAACCATTGTTGGATAATCATCAGCAAAATTTTACTTGCATATGTATCAATGGCATATATAATTTGTGCACACTCTTGTGTCACCTTTCCTTGGAATGGTTATAAATATGGATCTCTTCTAATCATTTGGCCGAGTAACTGTCCTCCAAATTTCCTGGCACGGATAAGTAAGTGCATAGATAGGTAAGTGCTTTCAGTGTTTCATCAGCTTGTTGAAGCATTCATTTGGCATTACATCAGTCCCTACAGTCTTATTTTTGGCTAAAGCTTTCAGTGCAGCTTAGACTTCTTCCTTTGGCACCATTGGTATTTGCTTATAGGCTATCTCTTGAAATGATTGAAATTCAAAAAGTTATTTTTGGTACAGTCCCTCTGTGTGTTCAGAGGAACTTGGAACCTGGCAGCAGCTCCCCCTTTTCCATGAATCTTCCCTTTCCTGAATCCCTTCTTTTGTCTTCCCCTCATCTGTGTTTCCAGACGTGATGACTGGTTCTGGCTCGTCTGAGTTCCCGAACATATGTTGAAATCTTCTATTTTGAAAGGTACTTGAGTTGTTCTTCCAGAGATAATGATTCATACTCAGATCATCAATACGTGCTCCTGCTCTGGGGGAGAAAATGATCATGCTCAGAATGAGCTAATCTTACCTGAGCACAAACTAGTCATATTCTAGTCACAGGACTACAAAGGTATATCAGGTACTTATCGTGCTACATGTGTGAGATAATGAAAAGTGTTTTGTACTCTCTTCTAGAAGTTATGGATGGCTTTCGACCTGATTTATGTCAGGACTTCTATTTCATGCCCTTTAATCCCCTCTTGTTGTATCTGATTCCTGAACAGAGAGTACTCTTTGGATTCCCAATTCACTTCCTTACTTGTTTTTCAAGTACATCTACGTATGCTTTCAGTATGTGATGGAAACGAATCCTTATCCTCCATGTACAAAATTGGTTAAATCTTGCTTTTATTCCATTCAGGAAAGCTACTCCAAAATCAAGACAAAGCAAAATGTGTTAGTCCGGATAGACTAGAGGAACAAATTTCAAAGTCACGCATATGGATATAAGGAATGGGTTTATATTCAAGAAGATGAGGATATTGAGAAAACATCCCAGCCCAGTCCAGCTCAAAGTCACAAGTCCGATATTAACCTATATGCCCAAAATCAGTCCCTAAAGTCTCCTTCTGACTCACAAAGTCACAGGTCAGTGGCTACAGAGTCCCGGCACCGACAGGGGTCTCCCCATGTCTCCTCGCTTACAGGGCATCCCGTGGTGGCAGAAACAACTCATCGCTGGGAGAGGCCTCCATGTGGCTGCCCCAGCCTCAGAGGTCCGGCTCCATCAGGGCAAAGCCATGTGGTCTCTCCGCCGGCTCCTCCAGCTTCTCAGACGCTGCCAGCTTGTCTTGTTTGTGACTCATCGCCTCTGAGACTAACTCCCAACAACTGGGGAAGATAGCTTCTCATCTTCACGAAAGAAATATCGTGAGATTTCCCATAAGTCTCAGGTGAAAGCCATGCCCACACAGAGGCCTCATCGGCTACTCAATGGCTATCTCCAGATTTATTTCAATCTTAAAATTAACATAAACACATGACTGCCACACAAAACTTCACAGCCCTCAGGCTGATCATGCCTCAGCAAACCTATAACCATCTGTAGAATGGAGTAGAACTGTCTTTCTGAGTTTTAGAGATGAGCTCTTTCTCCTTTCTCTTCTGTCTCCCAGGGAGTGGCTGGTGGTTCCAAACGATTGGGCTTGCAATTTACATCGCAACATGTAACTCATGATGGTACCAGGGTTGCTAGGGAACCTGTGGTCATATAAAAATCATGTAGGGCTGCTCTGGGACCTCATCTACCTTCAAATCAGCCCAAAGCTGATTCTCAAGAGGTGAAGATCAGGCATGCCTCCACCCTCCAATTCTTTCTCAAACGTCCCCCAGTTCCACAGTACTCTCCATTTCTCTAAAGGACTTGATAATGCAGCCCCCACCCCCACCCCCAACCCCAGTTTTTTTTTTTTTTTTGGTGTCTTGATTTTTAGGCCCGTTCCTTAGTTCACGTGGGCATTAGTTCAGAAGAATGCATTGGACAGATCACATCAGCTCGAGTTTCTTCGATAGAGCTCTTCACTTTGTTTTCAGCTAGTGATACTAATTTATCAATCTACCATCCTAGTTTTAAGTATGAGAAAGACTCAGACCTCCAAATAATGGGGTAGAACAAAACATGGTAAGAAATATTTGAAAAAAAGTGACCTATTAAGGGACTTCTAAGGGAAGCTGTATTCATAAGGTCAGTGGTTCAAACCCATCAATTACTCCACAGTCTTAAAAAGCTTTAGCGATTTGGAAATCCGAGGGGACAATTCTTTTCTGTCCTACAGGGTCACTATGAGTTAGAACCAATTAGATGACAATGGTTTTTCTTTTTGGATGTGAGGCCATGTAATAAATGTGACGACTACAGGTTGGATACTATCAAACAGTACCACAACTGGAGAAGAGTGGAAAATAAAAAAGAAAACTGAAAAGGTACATATATGTAAGCTGTGAAAGCAATTTGGAGTGTTGAGAAGTAAGACTTTATAGCGATTTTTATAAATATTTTGAATGTTTTTTCAAATTACACAGTCAACATTTTAATATGCAAACATTTTAATATATAACATAATAATGCATTTAATATATTAAAAATCGATTGATAACTCATGTTAAATGCTTCAGAGTTGAGGTTGACTCTAAGCTTCTTTTCAGAAAAAGTGTAAACTTTTCTTTTAGGACTTTCTGTGCACAGGTGGGAAAATTGTGCCACCTTATGACAAGACTCAGTCTAAACTAATCGCCATGAAGTCGATGTCAACCCTTAGAGATCCCATAGAACAGAATAAAATTGCCCCTGTGAGTTTCGGAGATTAATTTTTCACCCGAGGAGAAAGTCCTGTCTTTCTTCTGAGGAGTGGCTGGTAGTTTTGAACCGTTGCCCTTGCAGTTAGCAACCCAATGTGTACATCCTACACCACCAGGGCTTCTCTAACGGGATTGGAACATTTTAATTTCAGTAAAGGCATTTGAATTCTCATAGATGCATTTTGGGTTTGAGAACATTAGGAGACCTCTTTATTGTATCACACTCACCACCAGCCTCTTGATTATAACTCACTGAGACTATGAGAGCAGAGTGGCACTTCTCCTGTGGATTTCGAGGCTTAAAATCTTTATGGAAACAGAACCATATTTCTCTGGCAGAAATGCTGGTGGGTTCATAGCTGACCTGCAGTTAAAAGTAAAACACATAACCCACGACACCATAAAAACTCCTCTTTTATAATATAGTAACTCTTTTTTCTGGCCCCTATATGAGATAACAAATTGCAACTGCCTGCTATGAAAGCTGAAGTGATGGGAGGAGGATTCAGGATGACACCTAGAATTAGAATTAGGAATGTCCATACAGACCCCACCATGCTGCACCAAACCAAGAGGGCAACCTAACCACATGGAGGATTACATGAAAAGATGGCACTAGAGGGGCAGTTCCAACCAGAGCCAATCTGATCCCTGCCCTAGAAGTATGTGCCCCAGAGAGCAACATTAAATCTTTATGTGGGGAAATCTTTACCCATTGGGACTGGGTAACAGGTATCAGAAGATTCATAGCAAGATTCATTGCTTACCACATGGAAGCAAACCAAGAAAGAAAAAGAGAAAGGGAAAATCAGCTTAGATTCCATATTAACACACCAAGACTGGAGGATGATGTCTCTCCACGGAACTTCTAAGGCACAGAGAGGACTGCAGGACTGACAAAAACTCAAGACATGTTGTCCTCTAACTGGAGTGCACTCTGACAGAGGACAATAATGGGGACAGATAGCGGGGAGAAAATGTGGCCTAAATCCCCACGCAGCAGGACAAACCAAGAAGGAAGCATAAGAGATCAGCATTTGGAACAAAGCAAATCCACAAAACCCCAAAGGAGTCTCCCAAATAGATTTTGGGCTAGGAGGGACAGCTCCTGGAACTCCCGTAGGACCAGGGTGGAGAGATTCATAAAGACCAATGGACAGACCTAGAACTATGTATTTTTTTCCTCTCCTTTTCTTTTTTTCAACATTTTGTTGCCTTATTGTTTGGACTGTGACATTGCTGGTTTGCCTACATATATAAGAAAGACATAGGAAGCAAGCTTGGGGAGAAAGCAATGGGGTCACCCTGGAGGGTCTTGTGGGGAGGGAATGGTGAGCAAACACCATCATAGACAGGGGAACAACTAGGAAATTAAAACCAACATCTAGGAGATTGTAGAGATCCTGTGCGTATTAGAGCCGCACCAATCTATCTGAGAGAAAAGTGAGAAAGGGAAGGATGGGACAGAAGAAGGCAAAATAAAACAGAGGATAGCTCTAGGGAGCAAAGTTATAGACAGAGGTATTAACAGAGGTGTGTACATCAATCCATAAGAAATCGTTATTTACCCATTTCCATATATTTATAAGGCAATACACTGAGGCTGTGGATGGGCCCCTGCTCCTCAGCTCATACCCTGGCTCAGTACAAGAACACTTGCCTCTAACACAATGGCCCCTCCTCCCCTGACACAATCGCTGAAGACAAAATGGTTGTGTAAGTAGATGGCGTGAAGGCAGTGGATGGTGCCCGGGTATTAAGAGATATAGTGTCTGGGGTCTTAAAGGCTTGAAGTTAAACAAGCAGCCATCCAACAGTGTAGCAACAAGCCCACATGGAAGAAGCATACTAGCCAGTGCAATCATGAGGTGCCATTGGGACTGGGTAACAGGTATCAGAAGATTCATAGCAAACAATGAATGAACAAAAATGCATTGGTGAGAATGAGGGAGTTGAAGCGGAGACCCATAGCCCATCTGTAGACAATGGAACATGCCCTGCAGAGGGTTTATAGTCAATCAGGTTGTAGTAGAGAACTGATGAATCATTCACTATACCTGTGCTTCCTTGAGGCTTCATTCCCCCACCCCCACTCCCACTAGCATGATCCAAGTGCTACTTCCCACTTTGGACCTGACCAGAGCATGTACCTAGGTATAGGCAAGTGATAAAGCTCACAACACATGAAATCCAGGAACAGGAATGCGAATAGTGATACCAAAAGGGTGGGGAGAGGCAGGGAGGAAGGGGGTTCCACTCACAAAGATTGGCATATAACCACACACACCCCTCCAGGGGAAAGAACAACAGAAACCAGAGGGGAAGGGAGACAGCTGTTGGTGTGAGATATGAAAATAATAACTATCTATAATCTATTAAGGGGCCATGAATGTGGGGTGGGTGAAGGAAAGGAAAAAAGGAGCTAAATCCCAAGGGCTCAATAGAAAATAAATGTCTAGAAAAAATGATGGCAATATATGTACTAATATGTCTGATATAATTGATGTATGGATGGTAATAAGAGTTGTAAGAGCCCCAAATAAAATGATCTTTTTTTTTTTTTTTAAAGATGAACGATACTTGGGGAAAATTCTAAGTTTATATAATTTGTGTTGTCCAAATGAATCAAAGGACACCATGTGAAGTATAATGTGACCTAAATATTTAGTACAACACAAACTATGTTATTTTTTTGGGGGTGGGGGCTTCCCAGCCTTGCTGCTGCTGGATTGGAACCACCAAGCCCGTGGCCCACACTCCCACACTCAACCACTACGCCACCAGGGCTCAGCCTAACACAAACTATTTTAAATAAAGCCAAGAGCACATCCTCTATCTTAGGCTAAAATATCTAGATCTTTTATGACTGAGCAAAGTAAAGAATAGTTTTTTTTTGGGCATCACTGCCCTCTGGTGGTGGGAGTAGGAGGCCCAGCCTTTGCTCCTGTGGAGCTGGAATTGAACCTCCATCCCAGTGGACCGCAGTCCCGCGCACAACCCCTACGCCACCGGGGCTCAGAAACCCTGCATCTCAAAAGCTAGAGTTGGTAGGAAAAAATTTGTGCCATTTCTGGAATCAGTAGTGAAGCATTTGAAACACCAAATGTGTGTGCAATAATTCATTGGGATGGTCACATCGGCATATGTCATAGTTCATGGACTTTTTGTTTTTTTAGAAAATAGCAGGTTACCATTCAGAATTGGGAATGATTCTGGATATGGTTCTTTGATCATGACGGTCTCTTCTCAATCATGCCCACAATCATGTCTCTCTCTGGACCATAATATTTCGTGAACCAGAGACCCTTTGGCCTCTGCTCTGCTCAGGCAAGTGTTACAAAGCTTTATTAACTCTGCCAGTCTATGCCCAAAGGTATCTCACTCTGCTCATAAGCCTCAGCATGAAGACACAAAGATTTCAGCTCTCGCTAGCTCTTTGACCCACTTAGTTTTCTCCAGATTAAGTACCTGGGCAAGTCTCTTCCTAAGTCTGCAAAAAAGTCTCCTGTCCAAAGAACCTCAGATTTTCTCACTCCCTGGGTTGGAAAGCCCACTGCTCTGTCTCACGGGCTCTTGGTTATGCTACAGTGGTTTCCCAGCTGCTGCTTCTCACTATCACTCATCACCTCTGGTGTCACAGCGCTACGTCTCCCTGGTTATGGAAGTTCATCACCTTTAGATCTCAGGTCCAAAGACATGCTCTCCTCCTTGCTCTCCCGTCTTTTTCAGCTTGTTTGTTTAAATTTCATGGTTATCCACAGGGGGCAAAATAATGTTTTTGGTGAAATGGGGATGTGGGACATATGTTTTCTTTTAAGGGAAACATCCAATTTTCCCAGTTGGCTAGGAATTTTGTATTTAGATTTTGCTTTTGATAGTAACAGACTTTAGGAGATAGCACTTTATTCAAGTTAAATAAGGAATTTAGGGAGGTGGAACTAACACATAAAGGGATTCAGGTTCAGACTGTTTCTTGGCTCTTTTTCAATCTTTAACCTAGATTCGCTCTCTTCATAGTCACGAATTAGTTGCTACTGGTCAAGACTTAGGGTGACATAGCTGGGTAAGGATTGAGCTGCTAACCAGAGGGTCTGTGTTTCAAATCCACCACGTGCTCCTTGGGAGAAATATGAGTCTGTCTATTCCTGTAAAGATTTACTAAGCTCTGGGCATCTTATATAGGATTGTTATTAGTGAGAATCAACTCGATAACAGTGGGTTTGATTTTGTCAGCATTTAAGTCAGAATGTTTTCATAATCACTTCTGGGAGGGGAAGTAAAATTAATTATCCCACTTCTTCTGTTCTAGAAGAAAAGCAGACCTGTATTAGAGCTTAAATTCAGAAGCACTTGGTTGGTGAAAGGTTGCATAGTACAGTGGGAACCCAAACTTCATTTTGAACTTTGATGTAAGTTCAACCTCCATCTTGACCCTTCTTTCATGATGTAGTGAGATATTCCCTTTTTGCATCTGGGATAGCTCATGTTAAGTCTAGTGGGATGGAAAAGCTGACTAAACCTCATGTTAGGGTTCCATAAAATTATTCATAAGGTCCTAATCTCCAAAGAATACTACGACCTTCATTTACATTACTAGAAAGATATCCAATGCCCTTGGTGGGCCACAAGCACCTCAAGTTTGCATAGTCCTACCTACTTATTTAGGGGAGTTACAAAGATGATGTCTCGAAGTATTATGTCAAGTAATTAACCATATTGCAAATGACCTTCATCATTGAACTCTTCTTTCTCATCTTTGGTTTAGCCACACTGCCATCAACAAAATGGTGTTATTGAAATGATCTGAAATCTCCGAACTTTTTGAAATACAGAATATGCTATTCCTCTTTCCTCAAATGATCTCCTTACATGTGTATATTCAGAAAACACCTGCCCTACCAGTAAGAGCTCATACACTAACCTTTGACATCTTTCTTGAGTGCATTAATCAAAACTGGATGCTTTCTTCTATAATCTAATAATACAGAGGCATATATAGAGACCCATAAGAGAAAGGGTCATCTTATAATCCAGTCTCCAACAAACGCAAACAGTTCCAGTGAGTTGACTCCAACTCATAGTGACTTTTTAGGACAGAATTTTCCCAGTGAGTTTCCTTGCCAGAAAATTGTACAGGGGTAGAAAACCTTAGCTTTCTCACCTGCAATGCCTGGTTGGTTTGAACTGCCTACTTTGCTGTTAGTAGACCAATGTGTGATTTACTATGCTACCAGGACTCCTTAATGCAATGTTGACTAAAGAATTTTAAAAATGTGTCTGAGGCCAGAACCATGAACTGTCTAAACTCACCATTTTTCCTAATGCATAGTAGATAGATGCTTAACAAATAGTTGTTGGTGGAATAAACATGCTGGTGTTGTTTCTTTAGAATGGGTGGATATGAATCTCTTCCAGTCATTTGGCCAAGTATCTATCTTCCAATTTTCTTGGCTTTGTCCAGTGAGTCTATCCAGTGCTTCATCAGCTTGTTGAAACATTTCAATTGATGCTCCATTAATTCTGTGAGCCTTGTTTTGGCTAATGCTTTCAGTGAAGTTTGGACAATTTTCTTTAAAACCATTGGTTCTTGATCACATGCTATCTCTCGAAAAGGCTGGACATCAATCAGTTCTTTTTGATACAGTGACTCTCTATTCTTTTTATCTTCTGTTGATGTTTCCTGCGTTGTCCAATATTTTGTCAGTCGGCTTCTTCAGTAAGACCACTCAAGGCTTGAATTATTTCTTCAATTCATTTTTTGATATATGCTGAATATACTCTTTCTTTTCATTTTTCAAGTCCAGGTATTTGCACATTATAGCAATATATTCTTTCTTTGCCTTTGAAAATTCCTGTTCAGCTTTTCTAGTTCATAATTTCTTCTATTTACTTCAATGTTTAAGACAATGTTTCAGAGTCTTTTCTGACAATCACTTTGAGCTTCTATTTATTTCTTCTCTTTTTAATGAACTTTTTGCTTTTTTAACGTGATATGTTCTTGATGTCAAGTCTTCTTTCATTAGTGTTTAATGTGCTAATTCTGTTCTTGAAATTGAGGTGAGATATTCTCAAGAAGGTACTAGCTTTTTCATTTTCTTTGGCTTCAGCTTATACTGTCACAAGGGAATTTGATAGGTTACTCCAGAGTTTGTCCCAGGCCTTATTTTGGCTGATGATATTCAACTTCTCCATTAGGTCTTCCCACACATATAATCAATTTGACTCCTAAGTACCTTATCTGGCAAAGCCCATATTCATAGCTGTCATTTATGTTGTTGAGAAATATATGAACTATGAAGAAGTCATTGATCTTACAAAAATCTAACATAGGACCACCAGCTTTTATTTCCATCACCATGGCAAAGGTCTCTTTCCACTTTGTTTCCAAATTTCACATTATACAGTATCATTAATACTTATCATTTCATAAGTATTATCAATATCAAGTTTGATCACAAGTTTCATCAATATCAAACTGAAGAAGTCAGTAAAATTCTCCAGCCTATCACTAGCTTTAGTAGTTGATATGTAAATTTGGATAGTAGTTGTATCAAATTGACTTTCTCATAGGCCTATGGATGGTAACTTCTCACCAACAGCATTTTACTTCAAGATACATCTTAAAATGTCCATTTTTGAAGAGGAATGGGACATCTTTTCTCTTGAATTGATCATTTCTGGCTTAGGAAACCTTATGATTATCTGGACATGACATGGTCAACATCAGTCCATTTCAGCTCACTAATGCCTATGACATTAATCTTTATGTGTTCCACTTCAGTTTAACTATCGCTGATTTTCCTAGCTTCTTAAATTGTTCCACTTTACTCATAAGGTCTTTGGTAGCTAATTCCTCCTCTTCTTTTGTTTTAGTCGGTTGTTAGCCTGGAATCTCTGCTGAGACCTGTTCACTATGTGTAAACCTGCTGCTGTGGAAAATACTTCAGAGACTCACAGCACAGAGTATCACAGCAACATGCAAGCCGCCACACCATGGTGGGACAGATGAGTGGTGCATAGCTTCATAGGTTGCTGTTCTTGTTGCTAGGTGACCTGGAGTCGGTTCCGATTCACATGTACAACAGAGCACAGCACTGTCCAGTCTGGCACCAGCCTCATAATTGTTGCTATCTTTGAACTATTAACTTGGAAACTAACTAATAACCTAAGAATGGCATGGATACATGGAGACTGCCAGTCATGGAGTGGCTTATCTGTTACAGGTGTGGGGCTATGCTTTAATTTTTATAGTCATTGTCTTATTCTTTCGCATGTTACGGATGAGAAGCCCAAGTGTAGAGGGCTTAATTAAATTGCCCCTCTCGATGTGAATAAAAATGATGGAGAAGTTTGGGTGGTATGGTGGTTAATCACCAGATTGCTTTGTGAAACATAGGCAGTATGAACCCACCAGCTGTTCTATGGGAGGAAGATCTGGCATTCTGCTTCCAGCATTGGAATTCCACATGCTATCTCCCTTGTAGGGCAACCAGGGGTCAGAATTGACTCTATGGAAAGGGTTTCCTTTGGTTTGGAAAAAATCTTTGCCTCTAACTGCTCCATGGTGCCGTCCTCCTGGAGACAGAACTGACCTAGGGAAGTGAGCCTGTCACATAGACAATTGTTCTTTTCCAAAGGCAGCAACTGAGACCCCTTACATTATTCTAAATGTATTGCCCAGTCTTTCCAAGTTTGATCTATACCCCATGATAATGTGAGAAGGAAACAAAACCTTTGTGTGGAACAAGCCTACGGCAGGCAATGCCTCTTCATTGGAAGTTAGGTCACTGTGTAATGCACAGTGCTTAATTGATGCCTGATCAAATTCAAATCTCATTTGAATGTGGAAATTAAAGTTCTCTACAGTGAACTCTGAGGGATTTTGTCAACATGAGATAACTCTCTTCCAAGATAATGACTGAATTTAATCTCACATAAGCCTGATAAAAGGCAATTCTCATGACAGCCTTGGAGCTGCTGGGCTGGGGTGAAAGCGGTGAGCAGGCAGCTGGCATCGGAGTGTGCAGTGGGGAGAACAAGGAACAGGAGGGTTCCAGGAAAACAAGCGACCAGTGCGACACTGCTGTGGCTGGGCTGGACTTGTCAGAGCACATGTCGCTCTGCCAGGGGGTTCAAGCCAAGACATAATTCTAAGTTTTAGGAGCATTTCTCTTTATTTTTACTTTTTAAAAAAATGCTATGGTCCCATTCCTCTAAAAAAAAAAAAAGCTGTTCCCAGGCAATGGGCTTTCCTCCTCAGGAAGGGAAAGGTGGGAGAAAGCTACTTTTCTCTCTCCTCATACCCTAACTTAAGCCACACCTTATATTATCTCAGGTGAATTGAATGCTGAATATCTAGGTCCTTCTTCATGGACATTTGTTCTTTGATCCTCTGATCTGGTCTCTGTAATGACCTGCCTTTGAATAGATTTTTCTCTTTCTCTTCTGCTGCTCCCTCTGAAGGGGCTGTCTCTAAGGTCCATGAGTGTCTCTCTCCTTTATCTCCTGTTGTGCACAGAAAGTCCTGTTCTGGGTAGGCTCCAGCCTGCAGTGGCCATTGGGAAGCACAGGGCATACAGTGGCATGGTCATTTCTCTTTTATTGAGGGTTTGAGCACATCTCTCCTAGCTGTGGGGTGAAGACAGAACTTTTCCACAATTATTATACTCCAAATATTAAGCAAACTGTTTACCAGCATTTGTTATTGAAGTTAAGTTAGCTGTACTCCTTGTAATTCCCAATTATCTGAGACCTTTGTGTTGTCTTACAACAGAGCTAACTCCCCTGCTGTTAGGATGATGACTCCCTTCCTTTGAAGTTTATGGGAGGGCTTCAAGACCCATGGTCAAAGCCTCCTAATCTGACATCTGTTTATCTACCTCCAGATGTCCGAGGTCTGGTCTTATCACTTCCCTCTTCACACAGTCATGTAGGCATCCCTAAGACCACTCCTCTTATCACCATATAGCCCTTAAGACAGCCCTCTCCTGTGATGTATGTCCTTGCCTGTAATTAGGGGCCTGGCTTAGCTACAGAGGGTGTATAGGGATGGGACATAGGATAGAAAAAAAGCCTGCTTCGCTCTAGCCTGCCTCCTTCCAGGCTGCCGCTCTCCTGTCTCTCTCTCCACGTGGACCATCTAGCGGGCCGGAGGTGAGCATATACTATGAAAGATATATATACATGTAACTTCTAATGCTCTTTTCTCTCTCTCTCTCTCTCTCTCTCTCTCTCTCTCTCTCTCTCTCATGATCTCTATAATGGTGTTATAATAAATAATAATTATTGCTACACAACTGCCTATTGAACCATTGCTGTGAGTATATCAGGGAACTGGCCACCCTTCTAATACCTAACCTCATTTGCTTTTATTTTCAGAACCCGTTGAAGCACAGAATCCTTTGATGCCCAAACACAGGTGTGCCTTTGTTCAGCTTACCAGGTGAAGGGTTAGCAGTGGCCCACAGAAGGAAGCCCCTGGCCATCTGCTTTCATTGGGATGCCAGTCCTGAAAACATTGTTAGACAGTTTTATCCTCTAACACATATTTATAAGTCAGAATGGATGAGGTGGCGACCATCGCAACCATCACTTGGGTGGCTCCACACAAAATCATATTTTCACTTCCTCTACCTTTCCTCCCCTCCCCTCCAGATCCCTCCCCAGGCCTGGCTGGGGCATCTGAGGTGAACCCACAGGTAAGCATCCTATTTCTATAGTTAATGGGTGTGCTAATATTCTCTTAGAAAAAGGAATACCCGATAGTCCCAAGGAGTTGTAGATTAAGGATGCCCATGTCCAACTCTTACATGATGCGAGTTTGCTCCCCTCCCTTCCCACTCCTCCTTGGAGGCTCATCTCTCATGTCACTGGGTTCTGATAGTCACTGCACGACCTCCAAGAAACTCATGAAACTGGAAGAGACATCTCACATTGCCGTGGGTCCCATTCAGTCCCAAATGTGAGGGTCAGGTGGAGGCAGAGACTGAAAATGTTGAAAAGCTACAGCAGGTCATCTTGCTTCTTCCCAAGGCCCAGTTGGGAAAATCAAGGTCTGGCTTTCCAGGTGAGGCGATGAATGGGTGGAATTGTGTGGCAGCACCATTGTACATCCGAGGAGAACAAAGCGGAAGGCTCAGTTCACATCTGGTCCAAAAGAGGGATGGTAAAGATGCCGTCAGGGAGACATGGTATAACCTGGTTAACACCCTTTACTATGGTGGAATCTTAATCCCATCTGATGCCCATTACTCAGTAGAGAATGCCCTCCCCCACCGCAAGTGAGACTATAGCTACTGGCATATAAAGTCCACAGCTGTAATATATCACCTAATAAATGATGGCTAGAGAGGCCATACTGATGGAGTGTAGTTCACTGGGCATGTGTGGGCTATGGCTGCCCCTTCAGGAGGAGGCTTATGTTGCGATGAACACATCTTGCAGTAAGTGGGGGCTGGATAAAACCTTTGGCTGACAAGACAGGGACCAAGCGCTGCTTCAGTGGGAACCAAGGGAAAGATACCACCACTATAGATTGGAAGCCACCAGGATTGCCTCCCTGCCACCTCCACTAAAGGTAAGATGATGCAGAATCAGAAAAGCAGGGGCATCTGGATGGACAGGGTTTATGGACCCTGAACACTGTTGGCCAACCAGGAACCACTTTTTCTAAACTTTGGGGGAGATTGTCCTATTGACTCTGAGTAGGAATGCATTATTAGGGTGGTGGTGGTGATGGGAGGCATGAAAATGTGTCATTTTCACTCTTCATTTCCAACCAATTAGGCAGTCTAACAGCAGTCTTCGAGAATGTGCTAAAAAGACGTGGACCCTATCCATGGGGCCTTATGGTCCTGAGAGGCCCAACATTAACACTGACATAATAGCTGAGAACCCTTTCAAGAAGTCTAAAATGACTGCTGAATTTGGACCACGGTCAGAAGGGCTGTGGGAAGAACCTGGCAGGTTGGAGCAGCAGAGAAAGGCTTTGAGAGAATGTCTTACATTAGAGTACTGGGTAGGGGAGGATACTCTAGGAATGGAAAACAAACGAGAAGAGATAGGAACTGTTTTTAGTGTTAAAGAATATGAATGCCAATCTGTACCATGGAAGGATTGACTATAAACACAATCTCCTGGACAGGGTTCTGGAGGCAAAGAGGGCTTCTTGTTATGGGAAAATCCGATTAGCTGTGGAGCTCTTGCGTGTGGAGGGCCCCGACTGCGCCACTCCCCCCCACCCCCACCAGCAACAACACCTCAAGGTCAAATCCCTGGCTGACACCATAGGGCCAACCCTAGGGTGGACTGTGCAGTCGTTGGTGCAAAACACCTTACTCCCAGCCTGGTTTGTTTTTGCCCACAACTCTGAAGCCCTTTGAAGCTTGCCAAAACACACCTGTGCCTTTCTCTAGATTACAAACCTGGTGAGCGGCTGGTGGGACTTTTTGAATCATGAGGCCTCTGTGGCTTCTGCAGCTGCTCCGATTCTTCAAAGAGCCGAGGCTTGAGCTGGAGGGGAGAGAGAGAGATGTCTGAGGTTTAGGTGGGAGACACCTTTTCTGCCATGACCTCTCCTCCGTGAAAGCAGAGGGTTCTCAACCTTCCTCATGCCAACATCCTTTCATACATTTCCTTGTCTGGTGGTGACCCCCCAACCATAAAATTATTTTTGTTGCTACTTCAGAACTGTCATTTTGTTACTGTTATGAATTGGGCAACATTTGTGAAAGGGTCATTCAAAAGCCCCCCCCCCCCCAAGGGGCCTTGACCCACAGGTTGAGAACCGCCCCCTGGTCTAGTTGATGTCAAAGGAGGTGGGGCTTCATCCTTCTTGTCACCAGGGGCTGTCAGTGCCAAGGGCTGACAGGAGGTTGTGGCTGCTTTCAACTGAGTATTAGCTCTAATGGGCTTGGCAGGATTTTATCATAATCAAAACAAAACAGGTGAAAAGGTTCTGTGGGGGAGGGGTGTGGTGATGTCCTAAGTGTAGATCACAGGATAAGCCGACAGCCTGGCCTGAAGCAGTTCTGTGGCCCCAGTGCCAAGAGTCTGTGCTGAATGACAATGCGGAGTGGCTTTATCAGGGAAATTGTTCCCTAATTAGAGCTGGGAAGAGTCAAGAGTCTTACCATGCATTTAGTGTCACCAGGAGAAGGTGTCCTGCTTTGGATTAAGTGCCTCCTCCTGGCTCAGGCAGTCTAAAGGAAGAAATGGGCTCTGAGAGACCAAGCATTTGTCTAAAAGCAAAGTTAAGAAGGCACCAAGGGGCAGGGAAACTGAGTGAGGAGAAATGGGGAAACGAAAGTTAGAAATGGGGAGACGGCAGAGGCATTGTGGGGATTGCACTGATGTCATGGAATCATCTGTGTCAATATTGGGTGATGGGAAGCTGATTTTCTTTATATACTTTTGGCTACACCAGAATTAAATTTATTTCTTTTTTAAAAAGAAGGAGTGGGATGGCTTATCCCGGACAATGGTGGAGGAGAGGGGCGTGGGATGGTGAGCAAGAGTGAGCCCCAGGTAGCTTGCCTGGGGAAGGACTTTGACTTGCCTGGGGGTGGAAGGGAGGTGAGATTCTTTCCACCCTGATCTCATCCCAGGAGCATAGTCCTCTGATACCTAGGAGACCTCGGCTTACAGACCTAAAGCCAAGAAAAGACTGAGCCTGGCCAAGTTGAGCGTTGCATTTTTAATGAAGTTGGAATAATGTACGAAAAAAAGCTCTCAAGATACATGAAGAGGCAGGCAATCAAAGAGGAATGGGACGACTTACCTGTCCTTTCTCCTGGTTTCATGGCTGTAGTCTGACACGATAGCCACATGCATCAAGCTGGAGACTTTCAGCTCAGCCCGACCACATTAGGGACCTGTGCTCCTTCCTCCCCAACCACAGGTAGGCTCAGGGGCAGGACAGTGGAGCAGTGGAGAGCAACATCTGAGAAGCTTGTCAAAGGCAGCCCTGGTTTTGCTCTTTTGCCGGCAGCGTTCCCTCTTTCATCTGTGGTGCCTTTGTCCCCCAACAATGAATGCTTCTGGCAGGACAGATAGGTTGAAAAGAATTTCCCTAAGCTAGAAGGAGGATCTGGTTCTGCAACACACCAGGAGATGGTCAGACCAGGTGGCTGACAAGTGACAGGGCCCTCTGTGAGGCCCCAGGCGTGGGGTGGGGATGTGCACCCAGGAAGGGGCCCTTGATCCTGGAGGAATCCTCAAAGCTCTTTCTGATTACACAGGAACTCAAGAAGAATTGAGAACTGATCTTAGGATATGGGGACAATATTTCGTAACTCAAAGGCTCAGGCCTGGGGGTAGCTGGATCCAACATTTGGAACGTGTTTGGAAATTCAGTTTGTCCACTCCCGCCCTCTTGTTCCGGCTTGCCAAGCTTTCTGCCTGTCCCTGTGTTTCAGCTTTATTGTTTTCTCACTGCACGAACGAAGAACTCTTGCTGTTTCTTTAACCACATGGTAGACAATGGCCACCATTGAACTCACAGCTCTACCTAGTCCTCAATTCACTTAAATAATAGAGCTGGTCCAATTCAAAAGTCATAGAAAATGTGGGTTATATGTTAGGCTTCTAACTGCAAAGTCAGCATTTTGAATCCACCAGTGGGTCCTCCTCTGCTCCCCCAAAGATTCACAGCCTTAGACATGCAAAAAGGGGCAGTCCTCTTCTATCTTAGGGCCCCATGAGTTGGAATGGACCGGATGACACTGGGTTGGATTTGGGGGATTGTACTAATTAAATCAAGTCAAAAGATTAAATTAAGATGAAAAGGTGCAGAGGAGAAAGAGATGGTGACTGCAGAATTTTGATTATCATATATACCAGTAGCCTGAGTTTGGAGCAGCTCGAAGGTTGGGACTCTAAATCTAGGTAGAGAGATACTGGAGTATTCTCATGGCTATTGAGATCTGTATTTACCTGGACTCAGAGCTGTGTGTGTGTGTGTGTGTGTGTGTGTGTGTGTGTGCGTGCGTGCGCTACCGGGTAGAGACCTCCCACATGTCTACCATATCAGATAGAGACGAGATAGGGAGAGGAAGGTTGGACCCACCACTCATCTAGACATTTCTTTTTATGAAGGAACCTCCCTGCTGCCTACTTCAACAAAGTTCCTCATTAGCATGGCCCTCCTGATTCCAGAGATTTGGTCCCAGATTATCTAATCATCCTCTGTCTTCCCTGGGTAGAGAAGCTGATAGATGCTGGGAGCCTAGTGTGAATTTACATTTCCGTTAATATGCATTGGGCACAGATGGTTACCAGGTTGTCTCCGATCCATAAGTCTTCTTTCATCAAGGGCTGAACAAAATTTAGTGCTAGCAGGTTTAAAGGGACAAGCTTTTAGGCTTGGAAATGTGCATATAAATAAAAAATGTTGCTGTAGTGGCTCTATTGTTAATGAAAGAAAAATGATCCATGTCCTCTTCCGGGATAACGGAGTCTCTGAATATATTTATTTCAAGATTTAGGTGCTGGGGGAACTGGCCACAAATCACAGAGCAACCACTAATGAGCCTCTGTCCCTACCTGTTAAGCTTATTAACTGCCTGTTACCTACAGTTCTATATCCCACTTGGGGAAACAAAATGGATGCTTTGACACCGCAATAGCTGAAAAATACAGAAGTTAATCAAAAGCACAGGGGGGTCCTAGAAATGCAATAGGAAGACATGTGCTGGCTGAGATTATTGGGGGACTGGGAGGTTGCAGGGGTGGGGGCAGGATATGAAGATGTCTGATGTGAGATATAGTGAATTAAATTTCCCCATCCTTTAATCATTGTCTTCTCACTCTGTGCACACTGAAGACATTAAAAACACAGTCCTTCACCATCCAAAGAAGGTCCTATCTGCTAATTGGGTGAATTCACGCTACAGAACTGAAGCAGACTGAGCCCAATGGAAAGCAAGTTCAGGGCAGTGCTGTTGAGACTGTGTGAATAAATGCTAAAGCAATGGAAAATAGAAGAGTAGGATATAGTACATGGAGCTCTGATCACAAAAAGCAAACTTTGAATTTTACATCCATTAGACCATATGGTGGTGGTTGTGTTAATCATCCCTTCCAGTCTTGGTTTCTCGTTTAAAAAATAACATAAAATAGAGGAGCTTGAAGTTGGTCATTATTAAAGAGTATTCATGAAGTTCATGAAATATTTAACATAACATGGACCGCTGGCAGAATGAACAAGTGTGTCTTAGAAGAAGGACAGCCAGAATATTCTCTAGCAGGAAGGAGAGTGAGGTTTTGTCTTGATTACTTCGGATATGTCCTCAAGAGGGTCTGGTGTCTGGAAATGAAGGTGTCAGTGAAAGAAGACCCACAGTGAGATGCACTGGTATAGTGGCTTCAACAGTGGGTTCCACAACAGCAACCAAAGTGAAGAGGACTGGGGCCTATTAAATATTTCCTTCTGTATACAAAAATCCTGAAACCAAACCCGCTTCTATCAAATTGATTTTGACTTGTAACAATCCTAAATATGGCTTCCAAGGCTGTAAATCTTTACGGGAAGAGATCAATACAACTTTCTCCTTTGGAGTGATGGTGGATTTGAACCACCAATCTCATAGTTAGCAGTCCACTACTTATTCTGTAGTGGCATCATGGCTCTGTGAAACAGAATATTGCCTAGAAGAAAGGAGGCTTGATTTGGGCTTCCGTGAAGTGTGAGATTTGATTCAGGATGAGGAAGAAGGAAGCCACACATAGCAAGGAACTGTGTCCATCAGGCCTAGAGGTGAGTGGGTGTATGCAGAGGGGGTTGCTAGTATGTGAGCCAAGGGAAAAGGAAGCAGGTACCAATTGGAGGCAAAGAGAAGGCAGAACCAGTAAGGGGATGAGGTGTGCAGATCTATGTCCTTTAACCTCATTCAGAAATCTTTCTAGGCTCTCCTCAACCTTAAGGCAATGTTCTTTCTGCCAAAAACAACAGGAGTCCATTTTAGTAATTCAAAGCAGAACTGAAAAGTAAAAAGCCTTGCCTATATGATTAATTAAAGAGATCATCTCAAATTTTAAAAACTGCTTAAATAAAAGAAGACACCAAACTGCACCAATGTGCTTCCCTATGTTAATTGTGGCTATTTTTCCTTGTTTTTCTGCTGCCGCTATAGCCCTGTCCCATCCATCACTTGGTTTGGGGTGTCATAATCAATTGACTGTACCATAAACAATGTGTTGTACATGCAGAAAATGATAACATCATTTAGTTTGACATACTTTTAAAAATTCTCTCTGTTTCATTCTTCTAGTCTCTCACAAGAGAAAAGGCACAGCTTTGAATTAATGTCTTACTAGCGAGTCAAGCAGACACTGTGGCAGACTCTGCTGGGCACAGACTCCGGCTTAAGAAGCTGGTTTCACCAGTTCTACTGCAGAATGACACTGTGGTAGCTCCATAACTTTGTGTCCATGTGAAGAGTAGGGGTGGAGTCTAACCTGTCAATCAGTTTGCAGATTGATGACCATCTCTATAAAAGCCACTGAGATAAATGGCCCACTCTCTCTCTCTCTCTCTGCCCTCACCTTCCTGCTGGCTAGTCACTCAGAGAGCTGCCAGAGCCCCCGCCATTAGATCCATGGGTCTTTGTACCCACTAGCTGGTGATGTTCCTTTGTTCTGCATCATTGTGTGTGACTTCGTGAGTCTGAAGACAGATTTATGGACTAGGATCAGGGTTATGGACTTGATCTGGACTGGGATGGGATGCTAATTTGATGAATAATTATCCGTGGTATAATGCTTTTTAATAAATACATATATGAGTGTCACTGTCTATGTTTATCCACTCAACCCAGCCTAACACTGACCTATTCTAATATGAACTCCACAAAGGGCCTGTCTCTATCCCTAGGGCTTACTCAGTGCCTGGCACCTCCTATGCACCCTCTCTTTGCATGTTGGCCAAATCACCTCTAGCTTTTCTGACAGGTGGGATATTTTGTTGAGAATTGTGATCATTCACCATCAGAAGGAATGTCCCTGCTTTCGCTTGGTGCCATTGAGTGTGTCCTGATCACCTCTTACTCTCAAACTGCCCTCGAGTCAACCTACAAAGACCCCACAGCACGGGATAGAACTGCTCTTTGGGCTTTCTCAGACATTACTCTTTACAAGATCGAAAGTCCCACATTTCTCCCGAGGGGAGAGCAGCCTGGTGTTTCACACTGCTGACCACCAGGGCTACTTACTCTGACTCACAGCAATCTCATCAGATAGAACAGGCCCGCGTCGTTGCCTAGGCGGGAATCTTCACTATGAAGAGATTTTGTAATTCTACTTGCTTTCAAAGTCTCTGGTGTATTTGAACCAAAGACCTTTCAGTTAGCACCTAACTACTAGGCAATTGTGCCAGCAGCATATCTTAGTTTACCAGAGGAAGGTCACAAACCTTTAGCGCTGGCTGTAAGTTATACGGAAGAAAGTCTCTTAATGACCTCTCTATTTAGCCAACACGTGACTCCCAATGGGCTTGACTGGTCCATCTCAGTTCCTTCTCTAAATGACGGCTAATGCGCATGGCACGCTGAATGCTCAGAGTCAGGTGGTCAGCAGCATACCACCCCTATTCTTCTGCTCCTTCAGCTGAGGGGATGCCTCGGTGCTGACCGAGTCCATTGTCTTTACCTCTCCAATTCCCAGTTATTCTTATGATTGTCCTTAAGTTAATATTGCATTGCAAGGTGAAACATGTCAGAAAAGAGAATTGTGCCTATGAAAAATAAGTGGAATGCTTCAAAGGTTTATGTTACATTATTATATAAGGAACCTTAAATAGGTGAAAAGAATGTAAAAATATAAAACAAATGCACCTTCAACTTTAACGAAGCTGAATCTGAAAATAATCAATGATGGATAATTGTGCTTTGTATAATAAAGACCATATGAAATTTAAGTTGCAAACACCTACTCAAAGAATATATATAAACAATGGTTCCAGGAGGACATGGGAGAGAGGGAGGTAGAGGAAAGGAAGTGGGTGTTAACACACCCAGGGACAAAGGGACAACAAGTGATTCAAAATTGGTGGTGAGGAAGGTGTAGGAGGCCTGATAGGGTTTGATCAAGGGCAATGTGACTGAGAGGAATTACTGAAACCCAAGTGAAATCTGAGCATGATAGTGGGACAAGAGGAGAGTTAAAAAATAAAGGAAAGAACTAATTGGCAAAGGGCATTTATAGAGGTCTAAATAAATCTACAGGTTTAGTCTTAAGGCAGCAGATTGACATTGGACCTCCACTCAAGTACTCTCTCAATGTAAGAACACTTTGTTCTATTGAACTGGCATTCCATGATGTTCAACTTTTTGACATGATTTCTGAAGACAGAGCAGGTGTATAAGCAAGTGTAGTGAAGAAAACTGATGGTGACCGGCTATCAAAAGATATAGCATCTAGGATCTTAAAGGTTTGAGGTTAAACAAGGGGCCATCTAGCTGAGAGACAACAAAGCCCACATGGAAGAATTACAGTAGCCTGTGTCATCATGAGGTGGTAATGGGATCAGGCATCAAAGAACAAAAAATCATAACATTGTGAAGGAGGGAAAGTGTGGAGTGGGGTCCCAAAATCCATCTGTAGGCAACTGGACATCTCCTTACACAAAGGTCATAGGGAGGAGACCAGTCAGGGTGCAATGTAGCAGCGATGAAACATACAACTTTCCTCTAGATCTTTAATTTTTTCTCTTCACCATTATCATGATCCCAATTCTACCTGATAAATCCAGCTAGATCATAGGATGTACACTAGTCACATAGGAACTGGAAACACAGGGAATCTAGGACAGATAAACACTTTAGCACCAGACGTGAAAGTGGAAATACTAGCAGGGTGGAGGGAAGGTGGACTAGAAAGGGGACACAATCGCAAGAATCTACATATAATTCCATCCCTGGGGGATGGGCAACAGAAAAGTGGGTGAAGGGAGACGAACAGTGTAAGACATCACAAAATAGTAATAATTTATAAATTATCAAGTCTTTGTGAGAGAAGGGGGTGGCAGGGAGGAAGGGCAAAAGTGAGGAGCTGATACCAAGGGCTTAAGTAGAAAGAAAATATTTTGAGAATGATGATATCAACAAATGTACAAATGTGCTCGACACAATGGATGGATGTATAGATTGTCATAAGATTTGTATGAGGCCTCAATAAAATTAAAGAAAAAAGGGGGCCGAGCCCCGGTGGCGTAGTGGTTGTGCGTGGGATTGCAGCCCACTGGGATGGAGGTTTGATTCCAGCTCCACGGAGCAAAGGCTGGGCCTCCTACTCCCACCACCTGAGGGCAGTGTTGCCCCCCCCTCAAAAAAAAAATAAAATTAAAGAAAAAAGAACACTGATAAGAAAAAGAAAGTGTAGGAAATGTGTAGGACTGATTTTTAGACCAAATACATGGGTTATTGGTTTGTACCGATCCCGAACTTAGGTGATTGGACACTATTTACATTTCCAATGAGGTCTGAAATTTAGGAAAAACTTAGAATAATGTTCATTCATAAACATAGACCCTTGTAGGCATATAGATCTCCTACCATTGATACAACTGTACTTGAAAATATGTCTAGAAATTCTTTTGTATGATGAATTCTATACCATTCCTCTTCAATTTTTCACTCCCTGCATAGTAAACCATATAATTGTCTGATTCAAAATGGTCATTTGAGCTTTATAATGTCAAGATTCAATATTTATGTGTTACATTGAATGTATTTATGATTTTTAGCTTTCCTTGATTCATACTTGGGGTATTCCATGTTCCAATGATACTTTTGGTAGATTGTTTTGGTAAGACATACATATAATTATAGCTATTTCTTCTTTCCTTTCTTTTGTTGAGTTGTGGAACATCTGAAATAGAGATCCTCCAAATTTGCTTTCTCTCCATCATTAAGGACAACCCGACTTTGAGGAAACATCTCCTCCCCAAATGTATTTTGAGCACTTTTCGATACGAGGGGCTCATCTTTTGCCACTATATCAGACAATGTCCCCTTGGCATTTATAAAGTTTTTACTGGCTCATTTCTTTTTTCAAAGTGTCTTCCTAGTCTGTCTAAGTCTGAAAACTCTGCTGAAACCCGCCGATCATAACTGACACTGCTGGCATTTGAATTACTGGTGGGATAAGTTTTACCATCACAGTGGCATGGAAGTTACAACAACATGACAAACTAAGACAGGAGTAGTAGTTTGGTAGGAATGGTACACAAATAATATTGTGTATATCTTAGTGCACTGGTTCTCAACCTTCCTAATGCCATGGCCCTTTAATACAGTTCCTGATGTTGTGTGATCCCCCAACCATGAAATTATTTTTGTCGATGCTTCCTAACTATAATTTTGTTACTGTTATGAATCAGGTGACCCCTGTGAAAGGGTTGTTTGACCTCGAAAGGGGTTGCAGCCCACAGGTTGAGAACTGTGAATCTTTACCATTACTGGTGATGCTAGCTTGTATTTATTATTTGGTTATGGGGGTGTGTATGCCTGGATTTCTTTCACTGCAGAGTTACTGTTTCCTTTTTTGTAATGAATACTTAGAAACTGTATAATATTGGGGTTTTCATTAAACTTTCACCTGATTGTTTTAGAACCCATTCATAATTCTTATCTGAGTCAATTATTGGTTTTAGAAATGATGCTCTTGTGTCATTTTACTTCTCCAACTTTCAAACGGTATAATCCAAGTGTTTGCTGAAAATGGGATGTGGTTATTGCAGGGGAAAACATGTGTTTACTCCTTCTTGAGCAGACCAATAAAGATGTGCTAATTAATCTTTTAACTTGTTTACCACGTGTATTAAAGGAGCCATGCTGGCAGAGAGGGTTTTGCTCTGGACTGTTACCCGAAAGATCAGCATTTCAACCTCCTCCCCCATCCATTATGTGGTAGGAAAATGGGGTGCTCTGCTCCTCAGAAAGCCACAGAGGCAGGCCTGCTCTGTCTACAGCAGGGGTGCTCAATGTGTTGATAGTCATCCTCTAGCTGATTACAAATATAGTATGGGTAGATCATATGTATTAAAAAAATGGACCATAGCCAATCATCAATCCTGCCACTTAATTGATATACAGCACAGCCCACCAGATGCAACGCTAGGGGTCAGATGCATGCGCCAACAACTGCAATAATGCATCAAAATGGACAATCTAAGTTATCGTCAATTTTTAGACTGTGTTTTTTTCCCTCTTTAACGTAAGAAAGGGTATTAAAACGAGTAAGGGTTCACTTTCATACGGAATGGGAGATGTTAACACTACAAGCCAACATTCAGCTAAAGTCCAGAGTGCGTGAACAGTTTTGGAACTTACTTGAAGAGGGAAAGTACTCCAACCCGAGAAAAAGTGCTACTTCCTTGACTGCATTATTAGGCTCTACTTATTTATGTGAGTCAGCCTTTTCCCACATAAAGATCATTCATTCCAAGTACTGTTTCACCATGACTGCTGATCACTTGAAAGTGTACTTGAGGCTGACTGTCAGCAGCTTCTGTCCAGACTGTGCATCCCTGGCTTATTTCATTCAGTGCAAGTCATTAGAGTAAGCTCAGGTAATGACAAAAATTTGTACATAGTTAGTCGTGTTGTGTTGTGCTATATGTACCCATGTGGTTATGTAAGGTACATCAACATAAATTATACATATCAAAATTCTCAATGCATTTATGAATTAATGTAATAAATAAATAAATATAAATATCTGTCTTGTATCTTTGTAGTAGGTAGATCATTTTATAAGTAACTCACATCCTGCAAAAGTGTGAGCACCCCTGGCCTGTGGGGTTGCTGTGAGTCAAAATTAATTCGATGGCTGTTAGTGGTAGCACATGCATGAAAAGGTTCTTGGGGATGCCATATTCTTGATTTCCCTTACAGTATCTCCATTAATCCACCGTCCATACTTTTCAGTACTTTTAACCCTATTGCTCCCCATTCTGCAAGTTTCTGTCATTTCATGTGTCAAGTCTAAGTCATGAAAAAATTAATCGTTTTGTACCATGCCCTGACTTGTTGCTAAGTGGAGTACATGGAGAGAAAATAGTTAGAAGTTAGCATGATCTAAGAACTTCTGATCATGCTGGTCAAAATGAAAAGAGCAAAGAAACCCCTTAGAAGATTATCCTCAAAATGGAGAGTCTACAAATATAACTAGTCATCTTATATCACAAAGATTAATGTGATAGCATAGCATCTCCAGTTATTATCTTATTATGCTTAATGAGTGTTTTCCCACTTTCCACCTGTGAGATCATTCTTTTACTTTAATTTCTATATGTCCTGTTTTGCATTTACATTTTCTGAGAACCACATGTTGTAGCTATTGTTGCTAGAGACCCCCCCGCCCCCCCGGTTTTTATAAACAAAGACTAAGGGAGGTTGTCATAATATCATGTAGTTGATTGCACAGGATGTCTATTTCCAGAGACCACTTGGCTGCCATGCTTCTAAGAATGAAAATTGGTGTTGAAGAGCTAAGCGTGTACCTTCTGCTTTTAAGAGAGTTTACTGACTAAATTTTTAATAACATAAATCATTCTATCAGGGTTAGGGTTAGGGATGGGGTTAGGGTAAAAAAAGAAAAAAATCAAGAAAAAAAAAAGATGAACCATTCTACTTTCTTTTTTTTTGTGGGCATCACTGCCCCCTGGTTGGAGTCGGAGGCCCAGCCTTGCTCCTGGAGAGCTGCTGCTGGGTTTAAACCACCAACTCTGTGGGCCACAGTCCCGCACACAACCACTAGGCCAACAGGCGCTCAGCAATATTAGCCATTCTAATACAATAGTATTGGCAATGTCGTTTCCCCTAACTAATGACAGGAAAATCAACTGATCGTTGTGAGAAAGAACAATGATCCCACTGGCAGATGGCCAGAAAGGGAGTCGACAGAGGTTCCTGAATTGCCCCCTACAAAGTGACTACACTGAGCATCCGACTCAGTCTTGAAAGCATCCATCTGAGATGGAGGAAACCAAGAAATGAAGAAAATCATGCATTCTGTTGTTTTCATCTTTGGTCACAAAAAATTCACTTTTGTACTCTAATAAAGAGGTCAGGATGAGGTTGTCTGAGGAAAGTCACTTCCACTCAGCTACAAAATAAGGAAAGGAAATGCAGTGATCTTGGAAAAGGTCTTCTCTGGTTTCACGAGTGTACGCGTGAGTTGTTATTATAATCATCTAGCCCCAGAATGCCAGTAATTTCCTTGTTTATGTGACACATAAACATGACCTACACTGAAGTTAATCTTGATGTTTAAACCAGAGTAAAATTCTTTAAGACAATGCTCCCCTAATTGGTTCCTGAGGCAGAGAGTTAGGTGAATAAATCCTCCGAAGACCAAGAAGAATTCTGAGATCATTACCATATTCAGGAGCAAATGTATCACCTCATGAAAATGTTAATGGGAAGCATTAATTGGAAACAGAGGTCACACTGGGAGTTCCCTGTAGGTCCTTGGAGCCAGAGTGGCTGCTATGGAAGAGATAGCACATCTTTAGATAGTAGATTTATGTGGCTGGACAGGGAATCATTTAAGCCCCTTCAACTTTCTCATTTTCCTCTTGCCCTCCCCATACCTTTCTGTCACTGTGACCAGCTCTTCACTCTCTCTTCCTCTTCTCTTTAGTAACATTGAAGCAACACATTTTGGCAGGTGCCTTTCAGATCAATGATGAGAAAATGAGAGACTGAAAACCAGGAAAATATCCATTTTGAAAGAAACATCATGAGACTCAAAGCAAAAGTATCCTTGCCAAGACAATTCCAGCACCCAGTCATCTTAGAGGACAGCATGTCCACACAGGGTTTCCAAGACTGTGCATTTTATGGAAGAGCATGCTACATCTTTCTTTCTCAGGGTAGCTTTGGATTGCAGCTCTTTGAGTGAGCAGCAGAACGGTTAACCATGGAGCTACCAGCGCTACAATGGTGAGACAACATTGTTGAAATTATCTAGCAATGGGCGGGAAGCATGTCACAGTCTAAGAACCCCCTTTCTCACACCTCTGCTTAGCGATTGTTACTTTTTTCTCAGTCTCTTTTGAGAGGAAAATTTACAATCAAACAGTGTTGTCCGTTCTGTTGTGGAGCTAGTACTGACTCACAGAGACCCCACACACAATAGAACTAGACACTGCTGTCCCACAGTTGCCATGTTTCCACCCCACCATGAGGTGGCTCAGCTCTCTGAGGACCTTCTCTTTGAATGCTATTCTACTTTATCAAACACGATGCCTTTTTCCAGGGCCTAATCAGTCCTTACTTTTGATTCATGTACAAGTTCCACAAGAGCACAAATAAAGTGTCCTGTAATTTCCGTCCTTCTCATGGCTTCCCATAGTTTGTTATGATCCACACAGTTGAATGCCTTGGTATAAACAAGAAAACAGAAGTAAACATCTTTCTCTGCTTTCAGCTGCTTCACTGGACACAGGCAGTTATATCCCTTGTTCTACCTCCCTTTCTGAATCTGACCAGAACCCCTGGCCGTGTCATGTCAATGTACTGTTGCAGCCCTTGTTGCATGATCTTCACCAATATTTTACTTGCAGATAATTTCAATGGTACTGTTCTGTGATCTTCATCAATATTTTACAAGCATATAATATCCATGACTTGAGTTCTTTTTTTCACTTTGGAATTGGCACAAATACATATATCTCTTCTAGGCAGTTAGCTAAGTATCTTCCAATATTCTGGCATAGACAAGAAAGTGCTTTCAGTGCTTTATCAGCTTGTTCAATCATTTCAATTTAAAGTCCATTAGTTCCTTTTCAGGGGAAAAATAGCATTGACCCCATTATAAGTAATGCAAAAAAATGTATGTGTGTGTGTGTGGGAATAGTGGTGGTTTGTAGATGCTGTGATATTTAGGTTTTGTCAACTTGGCTGACTCAGGATTCCTAATGCTTTGGCAGTTCACACTTAGCAATCCCGCTGACCACCACTTAGCTGTCAGTTTTTTTGTACTGTGGTGGTTTCTGTGTTGCTATAATTCTCGAAGTATGTCAATGTATTTCACATGCCGGTAGACTCATTCAAAGTTAGCAGGTTTCAGTAGAGCTTCCATACTAAAAATGACTAGCAAGAAGGAATACCACTCTGGAAGAAGCAGCTTCTGAATACCTTATGCTTAGCATGGGAACAATTTCAGACACTGAAAGGCTAATGAATGGAAGCAGAACAATGTTAGATATCGTACTGAAGGATTGAGTCAAAAGGCACTTGGAATGTGACCCAGGAGGAAGTGCTATCTTTAGAGTTGAGCTGAGTGGGGTAATGTGAATGGAGTAAATCTTGTGGAAGTAAAGCCTTTAGAATCTTAATTTGCTGATGGGACACAACTCAAGGTGAGAAGAAATCATGGCAAAAAATGACTAATGCCTGATACGTGATTGTTTCAATACTTCATGATCTCACAGGCAAGTGAGCTTCTTTTATGGTGGGTTTTGTTGCTCCTGAGCTAGATGGCTGCTTGTTTGTGCTCAAGCCTATAAGAACCCAGATGCTATATCTTTTGATAGCCGGGCACCATCTGCTTTCTTCACCACTCTTGCTCATGCTCCCACATGTCCTCAGTGGGCACCTTGGGGATGTGTGCACACAGTGATAGGTCCCCGCTGTTTGATGTCTATTGCCTAGACCTGTCACCACCTTGTGACCACACTGGCTATTGTGCTTCTTCTATGTGGGTGTGGTCTCTTCTCAAGTAAATGGTCTATTGGTTATCTTCAGGCTTTTAAGACCCCAGATATATCCTTTGATGGCTGGACACCAAAGAACAAAAATCAAAATCAATGGACCAATTGACTCCTGATATCGCTGAAGATAAATGGATACAGAGGCAAACAGAGTAGAAGAAACTATGGTGCCCAGCTACCAAATGATTGAATGTCTGGAGTCTCAAAGACTTGAAGATAATCGAGTTGTCATTCAGTGCAGAAACAGCAAAGCCCACATGGAAGAAGCACACCAGCATGTGTGATCAAGAGGGGCTGAAGGGAGCAGGTATCGAGCATCAAAGAACAAGAATCACATCATTACGAGTGAGGGGGAGAGCTGGGTGGGGATGTAAGGCCCACTGGTGGGTAATTGGTCACCCCTTTACAGGGGAGTCATGGGGAGGAGGCAGACCAGTCAGGATGCAGCTGGGCAGCGATGATGCATACACGTTTCCGCTAGTTCCCGAAGCCTTCCTCTCCCCCAACCATCATGGTCCCAACTCTACCTTGCAAATCCAGATGAACTGGAGAAGGTACACTGGTGGAGAGGGGAGCTGGAGATAAGGGGAAAA
The DNA here is from genome assembly GCA_004026705.1 of Nesogale talazaci. Classification (NCBI taxonomy): domain Eukaryota; kingdom Metazoa; phylum Chordata; class Mammalia; order Afrosoricida; family Tenrecidae; genus Nesogale; species Nesogale talazaci. The sequence continues at coordinate 83,025 of PVJH01000941.1, forward strand.
CAGGATAGATGTGCCCCTTCGAGCCAGTGGTTAGATTGGAGCTGCTGGAGGGGTGGAGAGAAGGTGGCGTAGTGAGACAGAACCAACTGCAAGGATATACACATAAGCTCCTATGTGAAAGATGGGTATCAGGGGAGTGTGTTGGGGAAGAGGTCGGGTGTTGTAAGATATGACAGAACAATAATAATTTATAAAGTATTGAGGGTTGATGGGGAGGAGAGAGCAGGGGAAGAGGGGAAGGGATGGAAAAGCCGATACTAGGGGCTCAAGGGGCAAAGTAGATGATTGGAGAACGATAATAGCAGCGGTCATGTGAAGGTGCCTGGCACAGTATGTTTATTTATGTATTGTGAAAAATGATGTACAATCCCCCAATAAAATAATTTAATAAAAAAAGAAAACACATTAAAAATTTGCTTTTGTAGATATTAGAAAACTGTATCATTCAATGAACATACATTGAAGTTTCAAAAAATAAACCCTTAAACTTGTTAAAAATTGACTAATAATTAGATCTTGAAGTGTATAGACTATGAATGTAGAAAAATTGGCAGTCATCAATAAAGAAATTAAACACTTAAAGATCAATATCCTAGGCAGTAGTAAGTTTAAATGGACTGTTTTAAGCCATTCTGACTCAGAAAATCATATCATTTACGATGCTGGCAATGACACAATCAAGAAGAATTTTGTTGCATTCATTGTAAAAGAATGTATTTCAAGATATGTCTTGCTAGCTCTGTGGTACCAAAGAGAATTCTCAAATTATAGAATAGTATCATTAATATCACATACAAATGAAGTTCTGCTGAAGATGACCCAACAATGGTTGCAGCAGTACACTGACAAGGAGCCACCAGGGGTTTAGGCCAGATTCAGAAGAGGGCACTGAATACAATATACCATTGCTGATGTAAGGTAGATCTTGGCTGAAAGTAGAGAATACCCAGAAGCTGTTTGCTTGTATTTTATTGATTATATCAATGAAGAGTTATCAAATTTCCATTCTTCTCAAGGCTATTTGTAGTTGCTTATGATCTGCACAGTCAAATGCCTCTGCATAATCAATAAAACCCTAGTAAACACTGTCCTGGCATTCTTGGATGTATATTTTCTCATCTTTTGTGATGCCTAGAAAGTTTTAGTCCAACAAGGATACTTCCAGAGCTAAGCAAGACCTGGGCTAGATCCTTCCTGCATTTCAGAAAACATCATTATTGTTGACACTCTGATCTTAGCTGCCAACCTTCAGAATTATCACACACAAATTTTCTGTTCTTATAAACCATTCAATCTGTTATACTTTGTTATAACAGCTATAGGAAATTAATACACAGAGCAATGAAATAACCTACCAACTAATGGCACTGAAATTTGGGACTCCAGTAGCCTGATGCAGACACCAGACATTGCTTTCCCCATGCTTTTATTTTCAGTTACCTTTATCTCATTGTCACGAAATCTCCTCTCTTATATCCTGCCTCTTCATTACTTTTCCTTCAATGTCTTTTTATTTTATGCCTTAACAGTTTTTTGATATATAATCCATGTACTATAAAGTCAACGGCTTAAAAATATTAGAGTTGTGCAACATTACCACAATCAATTTTAGCGCTTTCCCCAATTATTCTGCTTGCTATTATTAACTCCTTATTTACCCCAACTTCCCCAAAGAAATTATTAATGTAGTTGCTGCATTTCTAACTCACTGCCATCAAGTCGATGCTGACTCAAAGGCAGCCTCCCGCACATTTCCAAGATGATTTTTGGGCAAGTGAAAGGTCCCATCTTTCTCTCAAGGAAATGCTCGTGCTTTCAAACTGCCAACCATACAGATCGCGTGTTCAACGTGTAACCCATGACAACACCAGCACATGAGTTCACGTTGTGGAAATGGCATGGGAGGCAGCTCCGACCTACACCACCTCCCGAGGCTGACTGCCACAAGATGGGTCAGACAACCTTCCACTCTCCATCCTTCTTAACCATTTTCTGACACTAATTGTCCCTCCCATGCACTCTCTTCCTGTGGTGGGTTCCATAGTTCATTGCGATGGCCACACAGAAATTGTGGGCAATGCCCATGATTACGGGGTTCAGTAAGGAAATCATCATCAGCTTACAATCCAGGTGAAACATGCTCAAGAGAGCTATTCTGTGACTGCACACAGTAACATCTCAGGAACTGAACACACGTTCATTTAAATATATGCTAATCCATTTCCTAAGCTGCAGGCAGATTGCTCAGAGAATCTGGCTTTAAATGCCTGATATGCAGTAGGTCTCCTCCACATTCAAAAGTAGAGCATGCCTGTGAAGCCCTTTGTAAGCCAATTAACTTATTAATTTATCTGGGAAAACTTTTTGAAGTGTTCCGAGACTCAAAATAGAACATAAAAAATCAAATAAATAACACATACAAGCAAAGGTGGCATGCACAGCCTACAGAAAGTAGCCTGGGTAAAGCAGGAGTCATGAAGGGGTCTAGAGGAAGAAGCGAGACCAAGCCAACCTCTCATTTCAGGCAGTGAGGTGTCTCTTTAATGCCTCATTACCAAAAATGCGGAGCACAAGTTTTGGATTTTGACCTTAATTGAAAAAACTGAACATCTTCAGATTTCTTTTGAGTAACAAAAATGGGTCCCAATGTAGGTCTTTTGTAAATTCAAAGTGGCGTGATGCAGACGTTTGAGAAGCAGGGCCACTTGTATTTCATTTGTTGCCTGAACAGTGCCCCCTAAGACTGATTCCGAGTGCAACCTCATTTTGACTCCATTGTCAGAGGTCAAATTCCATGCGAGTTAGAGACTGTGACTGGGGACAGTTGATTGATCCTACATTCCTTTGAAAGGTGGTCATGGGAGGTTTTCTTTAGCAGCTGCCCATGGACTTTAAATCTGATGGCACTCCTTCTGTGCTATATTGCAGTCAGCCTTCAGAGAATGGAGATTTTGACTGTCATATTCATTGATACTGTCCTGGCTCAAGTAAAATGCTGATTGATTTCAGTCAGGCCCTCTGATGTGCTCATAAGGTAGAAGGAGAGAGATGCTGATTTTCCTCTAAAACTCAGCCACTGATTTGGACATTTCTTTGCCCTCAGCTGATAGATCCAGTCATGGTTTGAAACAACTTTTCACTAGAACTCACAATGCTTTTAAACAACCAAATGTTTGCGGGAATAAGGAAGCAGATGCTGCATCTATTTACCTCCCTTTATAAAGATCACTATGAGAAATGAGCCTCTGTGCTAATGAAAGAGAAGGCCTTCATGTTTGGTGAAAGCCTGCTCCTACATTTGGAAGATTGTTAAAAGTCAATTTTAAAATATCTACCTTTAAGCATCTCCCAAGAGGTTTATGAGTACCAGTAGTGTGATTTCCTTTAAGGTGGAATTATTGTGGGTGGCTGCCCTACTTGGATGGTCACTGTTCATGCTCTTCTGGGGATGGTTTCAAGGGACACATAAATGACTCAGTGAATTCCATTCAATTAGAAAAATTTATCAGGCAGTGACATGTTCCTTATACACATGATTATGTGTGGTGGACTGGAATTTCTACCTTTTTTTGTCTTATTTGGCGTAACTATTCCCAGTTGTCCCTGGCTGGTTACAATTATGAATAGTGCCCTGCTCATTCTAAAATGGGTTCCAGTTTGAATGATAAATTGTATGGTTACTTTATTTCATGGAAACCCAGAACAGATGTTATCAGGTGGACATACACTGTGGTTGAGATGCTTAGCTTTGATCTCAACTTGATGTACTGGTGTAAAGGTAGGGTCAGGGTCCAACCTCTCAATCGAGACACAGTATACTGTGGGTGAGGATTTATTTTTTTAAGAGAGAGGTACCGTGGACAATATCTGAATCTTTAGCCCCTCTCCTTTCTACTTGATTAGGCCCTGTGTCTCATATCTGAGGCCAGTGGCTCAAGTGGCCTCTGGGAGCTGTCAGCACCCTGTCCTGTCCCTGCAGACCTTGGTCCACATGACTCTGCACTAACTTGCTGTGATCTCCCAGCTTCCCGCTGTGCCTTCCTGCTTTGTTTCTCAGGAGCTATGGGAGTCTGAAAGCTGCTCTGGATAGCATCACAACCACGGACTTGAGTTGGACTGGGCCGGGGCCACTTCCTTTATGTAGATTTAGTTTTCCATATAAAGTTTCTCACTCTCTCTGCCATCGACTCAATGCTGATGCATAGTGACCCCCTGTTTGTGTCTGAGAGTTGAACCAACTACAGGAGTAGAAAGGTCAGTTTTTCTCCCATGGGAGTTTCTCCCATGGAGCTGTTGGTGCCAGCAAGGTGGATCACAGACCAAGGTGTAACTACTACACCATAACTATATAGAAACACACACACACACACACACACACACACACACACACACACCTAGGCTGTAGATATAGATATATCTCCAAGCTTTGTTTTTCTAGAAAACAGCCTAACACAATTTGGTACCACGGGAGTGGGGTTCCAGAGAACCAAATCCCCAGGATGGAGGGAGAACACCTGCTTTATGGCCGTCGGGGGCACTTGGATTTTACGTCTCTTGGTCGGAGGTGGAGGTCACCCATGGCTCGCTCGTGGTTTACACACTTGGTGTCTGGAGCGGGATCTCTTGCTGTGACTGCGTTCTTCTGGAAAGAGGAGAAAGAAGGAAAGGGTCTGGAGAGTGCAACTTTGGATTCTTGCTCTCCTGCTGAAGCTTTCGAAGGCTCATTGATCAACCTCCTGACTTGCGCTTCTGCACGTTTCTGCGGCTTAAGCTTGCTACTTCCGTATGCGTGTATCCATCCAGAGCCGCCGGATTCAACAATTTTAGCGGGCTATTGCCCCGCCCATAACAAATACCTGTAGGAAGTTCCCTAGCTGGTCACCCCCTAGTTGTGATTGAATGTGAACAGTCACTCCACCCACTCGTGGTTTGTTACTTTGTCAACTGGAGCTAGGGCAGCACTTCGGACGGAGAGAATTGAGCTAGAACTGGCTCCAATAAAACTTTTCATTCGACCGGCACTGGGTGGTCCTGATTGACTTGGAAAGAGGGCGCAGGCAATGCATGGGTTCGAGTGAATCTGCTTTGGGAGCGTCAATGACAAGCGCAATCTTGTTTAAATGAAATGGTTGATAGAAGGCAGACCTACAGGGTTCACTGTACCCCAGCCCAGGGCCACACACACGTGGATCCGAGAGTCTAAGGCAGGGGTCCTCAAAACTTTTTAAACAAGGGACCACTTCACTGTCCCTCAGACCATTGGAGGGCTGGACTATAGTAAAAAACAAAACAGAAAACTGAACAAATGACTGTTGGCTGGGGATGAGCCAGCTGCTAAATAGGACAGACAGCAGCAGCAAAAACACCCAGCAGGCTGGATAAATGTCCTCGGAGGGCCACATGTGGCCTGTGGGCCATAGTTGGAGAACCCCTGAAGGGAGCGGGAGCCCTGTGCCATGATGATTTTGAGTTGGGTTAGCAGGCTGCTCAACTACAGGCTGCTCCAAGGGAAAGAGGTGAGACTTTCTGTTTCTATAAAGAGTCGTCTGCTCAGAAGGTCATAGGGACAGTTCTATCCTGTCTTACAGGATCTCCACAAGTCAGAATTGACTCTGCTGGAATTGATTGGTCAGAGGAAACTTTGAATGTGTGGCCTTTTAAAAAGAAGGCTTTAGGATCTGGCTGTAAGGAAGTTTGGAATTTGGTTGGTCAGAGGGAACTTTGAACATGTGTGCTTTTTAAAAGATGGATTTAGGAGCTGGCTGTACTAGGATTATATTGATTTTTCCTACTTACTGTTATAGACATAATGTCAGGTAGAAATTAATATTAGTAATTCTGATTAGATAGGGCTTGTAAATCCATTCCCTTTCGCCTCTACACAATTAGATTTGTTAAAGTGGTTGAGTCAGTGTGTGTGTGTGTGTGTGTGTGTGTGTGTGTGTTACTTCTGCATGCTTTTACCCATCTAGAGTCAGCGGATTCAAAAATTTTGTGGGCTATTGCCTGTGTGTGTGTGTGTGTGTGTGTGTGTGTGTGTGTGGTGGTGGTGGTGATGGGGGGAAGTGGGAGCAAGAGGGTTAGAAAGATCCCAAAAGGACAGACTTTTGATTAAAACCATTGAAAAGTAAGAGAGCCTCAAAATGTTGGGTGAACTCTACCCCAATCCTAGAATGTCAAAATATGTGAAAAGAGGAGCAGCCCCACCCAGAACTGCATAAGGAAACAACCAAAGGGAGAAAAAGCGACTGCTTGGCTTTTTGAGTGTTTCGCAAACAGTTTGCTTTTGGATGTGCCTGGGCTGGAAACCTCTGTGAGAACCTCCTTCTAGTGCTGGCAGTTGCAACAAGCCCGCAGGTAGCCTGGAATGCTCTCTAGTGGATTGTGATGGCTAGTTTTTGCATGTGCCTTCCTGGCACCTGCAAGAAGATGGGGGGGTGGTGTTGTTAGCCTGAAACCAGGTTGCAGCTGGGTGGGGCCCAATGGAGATATCTAATGATGCTGTGGAGGTTGTGCTCTCTGGCTCTCTCCTGTTGGAGCTGCTCATCCCACTGCCTAGTCCCACCACTAGTCCTGAGCCCCCTGAGGTAGGCCTCCCCATGCCGGTTTATGCCTCAGTTAGGTCACCTGGTCCTGCTGCACCACCTGTGGGCCAACTTGTCTTGCCTCAACAAGCCTCACTACCAACCAGCAACCTCAAACTGCCACACCACGAGGTTCCTCCTTAACCTGCTTTGTCACACTGTGCTACTCCCCTCCCCTGCACTTCACTAGGCCTTGCCTTCCTACTTTCTGCTTCTTGGGCTTTGGGCCTCGTGGCCATGTGATTTGGAAAGACCGTCTTGTTAACTGACCCACGGAAGTGAGTTGGACTGAGCTTCCTGTGCTGTTGTGTGGACTGCTTTGTTGTTATAATTCCTTTTTTGCTCTAAAAACTTATCTACTCATATATGCTCATAAGTGTCCTGGTCTAACTTCTCTAGAGAACCCAGTCTAATAGTGACTACCTGGATCCTCTTGTGGAGTGAAAGTGGAGGCAATGCAGCCATGAAGGACATGACTTGAGTCTGACACCTGTGGACCAGGTCAACCTGGACTACAGAGGAGAGATGAGGAAGGGATGGCTGAAGTTTAAAGAATTGTGTGGAATGGAATCTGATCCTGTGTCTCACACCTGGAACTGGTAAGCCATGTTGCCTGCCAACCCTGGGTATTGTTGGGACCCTGCTATATTTCCTGCAGACCTTGGGTTCAGAGGTTTCTGCTCCCCCACTGGACTGTGGTCTTGCAGCTTCCTGCTTCAATTGCAGGCTGCAACAATGAGTCTGAAGGGCCTAAAGCAAGCATCTCACCCATGAACTGGGCTGGGCTAGTTCCTTGATATACGATTGTTTCTTATACACAGAAGTGTCACTGGTGTGGTTTTTCTAGGAAAATCATTCCATAGTGATAGAATAGAAAAATGAGAGAATTTTAAACACACTTATTTGTGATGGGTGTTAGCCTAAGTAATTTTAAACTCTCTGCACCTCCGTCTCCTGACCCATACCCAAGAAATAACAACCATTTATAGGGTTTTCATAACACACTGGGCCAATAACCATGTGAAAACACCAACAGTATACCTGGAGCCTAGCAGGGAATCGCTACACTTGTTTCCTGTCCAAGACTTTCACCTGAGGGGAGGGGAGGGATAGATTTGAATGAGCAGTTTAAATGATTCTTTGTGTATCTGTGATGGAAATAGGGATGGGAATTAAGTGAAAGAAAAGAGCTAGAGGGCAAAGAAGGAAATGAATTAGAAGTAATTGTGGTGAAAGACACAAGAATGCTGATTCTAAATGTAGCATGGAAATTATTTCCACTCAGGGCTATGCAATGATTGCACATGGATCCTCCAGGGCGGGTTTCTCAGTGTATTTCAAGACTTGAGGTTCTTGGTGTTTTTCGAGGCATTAGCCCTGGTCTTCTTACTTAGAAGCAGGCTGAGCTTCTAAAAACGTGGCATTTCTGCAGAAAGATTTTTGGTCCTTTGGGACTTGAGAGGGTCCCCCCCCCCAAAAGCAAATTAATAAAGGCAGATTATTGCTGGTGAGACCAAGAAAAAGCAAACCAACTGATCTTTTCACAGCCATTTTTCAGACAACTGAGCATGAGTTAAGGAGCACAGTGACTTAGTGGGTAAGTGCTAACTGAAAGATCAGTGGTTCAAGCCCACCAGTCACTGGTAGGACAAAAATGTGACAATCTGATGGCCTCAGAATAAAGTCATGGAAATCCTATGAGGCAACTCTGTTCTGTACAGTAGTGTCATTATGAGTTAAAATTGACTTGATGGAATAAGAAGAAGCATAAGTTATAAACAAATGATGTGTAGAACATGTTTTTAAGATGTAGATGTCCAAATAAAATTAATTGTATTCTGTCTGTTTCTGTGACCCATTTACATTTTCATTTAGTATAATGATATGTTGATACATGAAAAGCCTTTAGCCTATTTTTACTTAATATTCATCAACAGCAATGTAGCATATGTTTACTGTAGAAAATATTATCCATATTTCTACCATTCAAATATAACCACTACCAAGGTTTTACCTGTCTAGGAAAACTCATGTAATTATTCCCCAAATGTTAAAATATTTTTGTTTCAAACTGTTGAAGAATCTTAGTGTATAAATTCTTTTGTGGCTACATTTTAGATTATTTCTTCAGTATGAATATTAGTAAAGGAGTAAAAGAGTACAACAGTGTCAAACTTTTGATATTCATGGATTTTGAAAAAATAGCATCACATCTTTTTTTTTCCTCCCAAAGGATCAAACCCATTGCCATTGAGTCATTAAAAATATTTTATTGGAGGTTCTTACACCTTATATCATAATCCATGCATACATTCATCCAGTGTGTCAAGCACAATTGCACATGTGCTGCCATCATCATTTTCAAAGCATTCTTTTCCTACTTGAGGCCCTGATATCAGCTCCCCATTTCTTCCCCCTTCCTCTCCCACCTACCCTTCCTTCATGAACACTTGATCAGTTATAGATTATTTTTTCCATATGCTACATCATCCTCCATCACCCCTCACCCACTTTTCCATTATCTGTGCCCCTGGGAGGGGGCTCTAGTTGATCCTTCTGATTGAGTCCTCCTTTTTCTCCCCCTCCCCCAACCATCCCCTAATCCTACTGGTATCTCTACTCTGGTTGTTGACCCCTGAGGGGGTTATCTATCCTGGATTCTCTGTGTTGCACGCTCTTCTCTGTTCATGCTCTGGTCTAATTCAATTTGTAAGATGGAATTGAGGTCATGATAGTGGGGGGAAGAAAGCACTAAAGAACTAGAGGAAAGTTGTGTGTTTCATCAGTGCTATACTGCATGCTGACCAGCTCATCTCTTCCCTGTGACTCTTCTGTGAGGAGTGGCCCAAATGTCTACAGAAGGGCATTGGATCTCCACTCCATTCCCTCTCCCCCCACCCCTTGCTATTCACCTTGGGGATTGCTTTTTCTAGGTCTTAGATGCTTGATACCTGATCCCTTTGACACCTCATGATCACACAGGGTGGTAGGCTTCTTCCATGTGGGCTCTGTTTCTTCCGAGCTAGATGGCCACTTATTTATCTTCAAGCCTTTAAGACCCTAGACACTGTAGCTTTTGATAGCTGGGTGCCATCAATTTTCTTCACCACATTTGCTTATGCACCCATTTTGTCTTCAGTGATGTATAACATCTTATCACTACTGACATCAGCTGTCACACCATAGTTCTATTTTTTAGCTATGTTTGATAATACATTGCAATAATTACACAGGACCCACAGACAATGTTCATGATTATGAGGTCTATTAGGGAAGCTAGCAGGTACAATTCAGGTCAGAAATGCTCAGAATACAGCTATTTAGTTGGGACAATTTCTTCTCTGCAGTACCCACCAGCAAGCCTCTCTCCGGTCCTTGGCATTTTAGTCTAGCTTCTGCCATACTTCATCAACTTTGTTAGGGCTGCCAATAAATGCCCACAGGACATACCACTCCACTAAAAGCCTCATCTTAAAGCACTCAACTCCAACACTGGGTCAGCGAATCCAGCTCTGGCAATTAGGTGTCCAGAGGCACCCACTCCATAAGCCCGCCTCCGGCCCCAAAGCACTCAGTTTTACTTGTTCTATGTGCTGCTAGGTCAGCACTCTTTCTCTTGTTCTGACTCCTGGCTCTGTTGCTTCTGCTCATCTGTCACTCTGGTGTCAATGTTGTCTCCTGATCAGGAAGGTTCAATGTGCAGGGATCTCAGGTTCAAAGGACACGCACCCCTCCTGGCTCTGCTCTCTTGGTATTAGTAAGATTCCTCTCTCCTCTTCTTGAGATTATTCATTTTGTACCCGACAGTCTGGACATCACAATGAACCCTATTACTAGTCACTTGGAGGTGAAATCATAATCTAGTCAGCATCTTACTTCAACCCATTAGGAAAATGAATGTTGTTTGGTGGGAGTCATATTAAATAATTCATTGCAGCGCAATAATATATGGTAGGTATTGTTCAAGTATAAGCCTTAAAATTAATTCATACATCACAAACAGATACTATGTTGATTATTTTAAGGTCAAACCATCATATGGGTCAATCTTGATTTTTCAATATAAAAATTCTTTTGCACTCACACTGGTGTATGTTGATTTTATCACTCATCTGGCTTCTCCTGACTTGATATTTTTCTTAGAATTTTGATGTTTTTTTTTCTTGTTATCGTTGTACTGAAATGATTTTAAAACCCAGGCTATCATGAGAGAGGGAGGAGAGGCAGAAATGTGTTTCTTTAAAAACAACAAGTAGTCTCTGGTGGACTAACCTTCTGGTATTTGCATATTTTGACATCAATTTTTTTAAAAAAAATTCTTTAATTTAGAAAAGAGTAATTTTTACATTTTATGCACTTCTTTGGATGAAAACGTCAAGGATGGAAATCTTGGGATGGACTTAGGTGGCAGGGGCTTAGGTCTTGAGGTCATTTCATAGCCCTTTGAGGTGGCATCCCAGTCTAAAAGGACAGTTTGGACCTCTCTACAGCACACTTCAACATTCGGCCAGGTGAAAGCTCTTCCCTACAGGGGAGACTAAGCCTCTGAATTGACTTTTGGCTGCCATGGTGGAAAAAGGAAGCACCTGCCTGAATAAGAAAAGCCCCTTAGAACCAAGGTTAAAGCTCGGACCATAGCACTGCATCAGAGACCAAGGAGACTTCTAGATGCCATGTCATGGGCTCAGAGACTCACAGGCTGTGCTTCGGGGGACTACCAACTAATTTTACGTGGGACATGTGACAGCCAATTACCTGCTCCATGGAATAATGGAAGACAAATGCAAGTTTTGAGCTCAGGTCATTTTGGAAATAAGCTCATTATTAGAAGGTATTTGGGGCTTTATGAATAGTTTCAATAGAATGTTTATCCACATTTTAGACTTTTCACTCTTTCTTAGTTTCTTCAGTGGGCCTTCTGACAGGGTGGCTTCTAGAACATCCCCTCTTGACAGGCTTTCTCTGCCTCTCGACCCCGCTTATTTCCCCCACTTGGTATGTATCAAGTCAGACGACATTACTCTTGAAATACTAAGCCTCCATGGTTACACTACTTCATATGTTATCTAGTTGGTTAGTCCCCATTCTAATGGTGCAATACATTTATAGAGTCAGGCTAAAACTGTCGGCACAGTAAAAATTTAAGGTAGTTTTTTTTTTTCATTTCCAGAATCATCAAATTATTTGCTTATCATAAATGAACTTGTTATTTATCAAAGTCTTGGAAGTTATTGCCAAGATAGTCATAAACCACCTTCTAAATTCAGGGTTGCCTTTTTATCTATTTATTTGGATATAGATTTACATATATCTGGTTAAGTAAACCTAGTTAAATTTAAGACTCAGGCCTTAATATTATATGACCTGCCTGTTGTGAGATGCCATTGAGTTGGTGAGAACCCATAGTTACCCTACGCACCACAGAGCGAAACACTGCATGCTCCTGCACCTTGCAATGATTCCTCTACTTGAGCCCGCTGTTGAACTTGGGGGGTCAGTCTGTGTCATTGAGAGGCTTCCTCTTTCGGCTGCCCCTCCGCTTTACCAAGCACGATGTCCTTCTCCCGGGCCTCCTGTCTCTCCTGGCAATATATCCAAAGTGTGTAAGGCAAAGTCTTGCCTCTAAGGATCACTCTGGCATGATGTGCCTAGTAAGTGCTTAAAAGATATTTGTTAGCATAATGTTTAAGGCATGCTTTTAAATCTTTAGATGACTTTAGAGTATTCTGCAATTCTTAGAGGTAACTTTAATTCTTTTTAGCGTCTACGTCTCTGTTTCACTGGATTTTGCCTCCTTGAGGAGGTTGTCAGTGTAGAATCCTAGTTCTTTTTCAGTTACCCACTTGAATTAATGAAATATCAGAATTTGTCTCTAATGGCCTTCAAGCCACATTTAGAAAAGGAAAAGAACAGATCTAAATATGCTCCGCTCTCTTTAATAATGCATGTTTTCTGTTCTTTGGATAGTTTATTGTTTGGACACAGTGGACTTTGATATTGTTCATATAGCAAATAGAAGCAGTATTGGGTGAACTATAAAGATTAGTATGCAAGAGGCTGATTCTGGGCTGTTCACTTTAGCTTGTCCTTTCAATGTGTCTTCTTTTGACATCTTCACCCTGGGTATCCTGGCAACAGATACTTCACAAAAACAAAAGTCCCATAGACACTGCTTGCGGAATTCTATTGGAATAATAAAAAAGACTGTTTGGCCTTAGCATTTCCTGAAGACAGTAATTTAGAAAATAGCAAGGCTGCAACTATATCTACTTGATTCAAAATTGACTGACATGGAAGAAAACCTTAAGTCCAGGGATGGTATCTAAGGGTCAAATAATTTCCTAGCCATCTGCAGAAAGGCAGGAGTAAAAAAAAAAAAAGATGATCTATGGGTTAAGACGTGAAGAAAGGCATCGTGAATGAAGCAGAATTAGACATCCTTTAAAGGGCATTGTTTATCTAATGTGAACCCCATGTCTCTACACAAGCTGGAGATGTATGTGCCTTTGTTGCCAGTATAAGCAACCTCGGAACAGACCTGTCAGGCCTGCAGGCTGAGCCCCACGCTCCTCCCAGCTCAGCCTGCTCTTTAGTAGAGCATGAGCTGGGTCCTTAGGGAGGCACACTTACTCTTCCTAGGCCTTAGGGGATCCAATAACCTTAGAAAGACATTTGGAACTTCTGAACCACTTAGTGAAGTGCTAATGCTGTCAATGATTCCCTCTGGACTTGACAGGTGAGTCAAGGGACTCCCATCAGATCCCAGGACTATGATGATTAGTTGCTGGAAGAGGAGGGAAGGGTGGATAAGAGCACGGCAAAGATAACCCATTTCCTAGGCCCCACTGGCTAATGTTTTCTAACTTGTCCTACCACCCCACCCCTCTTTGCAATCAAAAGGCTTACTGCATGGATGTTGAGAATGCCCACTTTCCCCCAAGAAATAGCATCCAATTGCCAGGCTGCTGTCTTTTTAGGATTTGAATTCAAGATTCAGAGGAGGAAAACAGGGGAAGATTTGGGGAAGAAAAAGTTTAAAGGATGCGAATCTACACAAACATACTTGACAGCCGTGCATAGGCTGAGCAGGTACCCTGGGGGTGTAGTGGTTCTATGCTGGGCTGTGGTCACAGAGTTGGCCTTTCAAAACCACCAGCTGCTGCTCTGGAGAAAGACAGGACTTTCTACTCCTGTAAACAGCCTCAGAAACTCATAGGGGAGGCTCTAGCCTGTCTTACAGGGTCGCTATCAGTTGACATTGACCAGATGGCAGTGAGTTTGGAGTGGTTTCTGGGAAAGCCCACGAATCCCTTATGACTGCCTACCCCTTCATCAGCAGTTTGATAGTTCTGGAAATGAAAAGCACAGAGATCTCTTTCCTTATCTCTTTCTACAAGTGTTGTCCCTGATAGCTCCAGGTACAGCTTGTACCTCATCTAGGCCACAGTAGACTGGGCCTGGATCAAGTCCCTGACCCAATCATCCAATTATACTCTCTCAGCAATTAAGTCCAGCAACAACGATAAGTCCGGTAGATTCACCTGGGATAGAGAAGAAGAGAGAGCAAGAGAGAGAAGTGACAGTGTCACACAGCACAGATAGAGGAGAGAAGCTGGAGTACGAAACAGAGGTAAAGAGTGAAATGGATGAGGTTGGGAAGAGGTCTTAATTATTGGTGACTTTCTAGTTTCTAGTTTCAGTTCCTTCTGGAGTGCAACTCTTCTTGTTGCTCTTGGGCCCCTTGTGAGGACAATAATTAATATTTTCTTTGGCTTAAGTTAGTTTGAATGGATTGTGAATAATAATAATAAATAATAAACCTTGACCAGGTTGACTAACCGAAGCATCTCTAGAATGATATGCCCAGTCTCTTGACATTATGTTCTTCCCACTGTATAGTGCTCATTGCATAGGGGGACTCAAGGCTTTAAGAGAAGAATCTGTTTCTGTAGGCAGTGCTCCTCTTTCCTGGTGGGGCCAGTGGAGGACAGATTTGTGTTATTCCCTAGGTGGTCCAACCTTCATTTACCTAGTCTCAGATGATACCGGTCTGCATGCTAAGTCAGGCTAGAACAAAAACTGGTGCTTGGCTTTCCCTATGGACCCATCTGAACAGTCTATTTGAAACACACTTGGGCTGCTGTACTCCTGATATAGCTTCTTCAGGAGTGGTTCCAGGAATCCCCAGCTTCTCAGGGCTCAGAGGATGAAGGTGATCCCTTCCGCCTCTTGTGCAGTTGTCTCATCTCACCAGAGGGACAGAATCCCAGATAGGTCCTCACTTAGTATTCTAAAATGTCAGCTGCTAGTGTTGCTATTACGTGCCATTAGGTCAAGGCCACAATGTGCTTTGAGACGCTTATGGTGAGGGGGCAGAAGTAAAAACTGACCTTCTGATCATGACACTGTGCTTTTGTTGCTCCTGGTGTGGTAGGCTACTCCACTCCAGAACCAGGCTGACTGCATGCCTTTGGCACGATGTGATCCATGTTTGATCCCTGTAGAGGAGAGCTACTTGCATAATTTATGGCTGTAGAATGGACCATCGTAGATTTCTGGGTGTTAAAGGTGGCTAACCTATTCTTGTGATACAAAGAATATAATTAGTAGGATAAAAGATACTTGAGACCATGCCTCACCATTCCCATATTAATTAGGAAAAAGAATAAAGGCCCGATGGTGCTGGCGATACATCAACCGATTTCTTTGGGGACATGTTTTGGCTGGCCTAATTCCAGGGCTGCTTAAAATCTCTCAGAGGCCACAAAAGATGGTTAGGAGGGACAGCCTGAATCGTCTGGAGACCATGGTCGCAACAGCCCTTTTTCCCTCTTTGAGAAATGAGGACAAATTCTCTTCCCATGAGCTAACGTAGTGGTGGAAAGCATATTAGCACATCAAGTGGACAAGAATCTTTGAAATTACTATCCTACATGCAGGCACATGCTAACATACACACACACATTCGTAACATAGCAATAATTATTTTGATAAATACCATGGTTAGACATTAGTAGAATGAAAAGGGGCATCTCTAAAAGCTATATTGCTATTCCAGTGTCACAAATTGCCCCAAATTTTAATAATTAGAAACAACACACATTTATTATCTTATGATTCCTATGGTTCAGGAATCTGGGTATGGCTTATCTGGGTGACTAAGAGTCTCTCATGGGCTACAGTCAAGGCATTAATCCTTGGGTGGGTTAGTGCCTTATTCCCCCCATATCATCATCAGAGTTTCTCTCCACCCCTATAGGCACCCCAAGCCCAGAGGTCCCTTCATAGAGCTGCTAAGGCACAGAGAGGACTGTGAAAACTACCAACAGCTCAAGACATGTTGTTCCCTCACTGGAGCATATGGAGACAGGGGGCAATAATGGAGGCACATGGCAGGGAGACAATGTGGGAATGGAGCATAGCAGATCAGCAATTGGAGTACAACCAAGCCACAGAGCCCTCGAGGAGTCCAAAGAAAGGACTTTGGGCTAGGAGGTGCAGCCCCCAGATCTCCCTTAGGACCAGGGGGGTAGAATTTCATGGGATCCAGCAAACAGAGCTAGACCTATGTGGGATTTTCCCCCTTTCCTTTTTTACTTTTAATCTCTCACATCTTTTTCTCTTCTCTTTTCTTTTCTTTCTTCAACCATACGTCTTCTTATTGTTTGAACTAGGACATGGATGGTTTGCCTAATTATATGGGTTGGTCCAAGGGAGGGAAACCTGGGGAGAAGGCAATGGGGCCAATGGCTCTCAAAGGTGAGGGGGAAGAAGGAGATGAGGCGATGGCATCATGGACAGAAGAACAGCTAGGGAAGCAGAACCAGCATCTAGAAGAGGGTAGAGATCCTGTAAGTATTAGAGAAACACTGAGCTAGTGGAGAGGAAGCAGTAAGAGGTAGAAGAAGAGGGAAAGTGATGGCAGGGCAAGAGGAGGCAAAAGGAAACAGAGACAAGCTCTAGGAAGCAAAGGCATGGGCAGGGAGATAACAGAGGTATCCACATGTGTAAATACATTTATCCACATCAATAGTGATATTGACCTATGTGCATTTTTTATAAGATAATACACCGGAGCTGCAGCTGGACCTTGGGCATCAGCTCATACCTTCCCTCAATATAAGAACACTTTGTTCTAACAAATTGGCTTTCTATGATGATAAACACACCACCACCACCCCAACCCTACTCGATTGCTGAGGACAAAATGGATACGTAAGAAGATGTGGTGAAGACAGAGGATGGTTCTCAGTTATTAAAAGGTATAGTGTCTAGGGTCTTAACGGCTTGATGTTGAGCAATCAGCCATCCAACAGTGAAGTGACTAGCCCCCATGGAAGAAGCACACTGGCCAGTGCAACGTGAGGTGTCTTTGAGACTGGGCAATGGGCATCAGAAGACTTACAACAAACAGAAATGAGAATCATGAGAATGGAGTGGGTTTGGAGCGGAGACCCCAAACCTATCCATGGACAATGGAACATCCGCTCACAGAGGGTTCACAGGGGAGGCTTGAGTCAATCAGAACACAAGAGAACACTAACGGGCGGTGCAATGACCTCTGATCCCTTGAGGCGTCCTCACCCTCCTGCTACCATGACTCCAGGCCTCCTCCCTAATCTAGACTAGACGGGAGCATGTACATAGGAATAGGCAAGAGATAAAACTCACAACACGTGGAACCCAGGGACATGAATGGGAATAGAGATACCAAAAGGATAAGGGTGAGGGAGGTGGGGAGGGAGGGGGGCACTGATCACAATGAGTGGCACATAACCACACACACACACACACACACACCCATCCTGGGGGAAGAACCAGAAATGAGAGGGGAAGGGGGACAGGGGTCATATAGTATTTGAAAATAATTAGCAATCTACAATCTATCAAGGGGCCACGAGGGTTGTGGGGGGGGGGGCGGAGGGAAAAGAAGGAACTGATCTTGAGGGCTCAATGGAGAGTAAATGTCTGGAAGAGAACAATGGAATATATATATATATGTTGGATATATTGACGTATGGATTGTAACAAGAATTTTAAAAGCCCCCAATTAAAAAAAAAGACATCAACCAAGGTTACCACTGTCTCAAGACTCAAATGGGGAAGGACCAAATTCTCAGCTTCCTCTGGCTGTTGATTTGCTCCAGGTACTCACAGGCTGTTGCCAGGAACACCTGCTCCTTGTCTCTTTGGCTTCTCAGAGAAGCTGGCTTCCCTTAGAGCATGTGTATAGGTTAGCAAAAGACCAGAGATTGAAAGAGGGCACCCAAGATAGAACCCACTTTGAAAGTCATTCCCCATCCCTTTTGCTATGTTCTGCTCCTGAAAAGAAATGACAAAATCCAGCCCATCCTCTGGGAAAGAGATTATAGTAGGGCATGAAAACTAAGAGGAAGAATCATTAGCGGTTAAAAAAAAGGGGGTTTCATAATCAAATGGCACCTCGTTCAAATCTTCAAAAAACTATGAAAATATCTCTGCTTTCCTTGAAGATCTCTTGCCATTTTTGAGGCAGAACTTTCCAATTCACTTTTGGCACATTTTCCCCTTAGATTGAACCACAAAGCATGCGTGTGAATTGTAGACACATTTTTATTTGTACCTTTTCAGCATCCATTTCTAGTGATGGCATTCCGCTTTTCTGCTGGTGTCTCACATCTCCCCCTTTGCTGGCCCATTCCTGGAGCAGGCAGGGACGCCAGTCTGGACAGACAGAAATTTGTATCCTTTTGATCACATATGTCATCATCTCTGTGAGTAGGATGACTGGAGCTTGTGTTAACCCCACGGTTTAATCACTTGAGGAGCTGACAAACTGATAGCCAAAGTGGCGGCACCATTTACAGGCAGATCAACATTGCGTGAAAGTTCCAATTTCTCTATCTCCTTGCCAGCACTGATTATCTGACTTTGTTTCTAGCTGTAATCGTGGATGTGAAGTGTTATGTTTTTGTGGCTTTGATCTGCATTTCACGGATGATTAATTTTGAGCATTTTCATGGACATTTTGTCCAACTTCATCAGAGAAATGTCTACTCAAGCTTTTTACCCCATTTCTAAATTGGGTTCATCCAGTCTTTTAACCAATAATAGCACGAAAGCATTTTCTTAGGTTGAGATAATTCAAAAGTATGTCTTTCTCTCCAGAATTCCATTAAAGAAGAATCACATAATAGCCAACTTCATGAGACTTTTCCTTGTACTATTTTCCCATAGAGTTTTGCTGTTGTGTTGTTTTTGTTGTTGTTTTCAGGTGCTGTCAAGTCAGTTCCAACTCACAAAAGCCCTATGTACAACAGAACAAAACATAGGGGGGTCCTGTGCCATTCTCACTATTGTTCTAGTGTTAAGGCCCATGTTGCAGCCACTGATTCAATCCTTCTTGCTGAGGGCTTCCCTCTTTTTTTGCGACCTTTCTGCATTATCGAACATGATGCCCTTCTCAAGAGACTGGTCTCTCCTGATACCATGTTTGTGGTAGTTACATACTCTGCTGTCAGTTTGAGACTTAGAGTGAAGGAGTGGAGTTTAGCCTGTCAATTAAGTCACAGTGTGATGACCCCATCTGGAGCTCTGAAGTTGAAGGAACTGCATGGAGAGTCCTGTCAGTGCTGCGGTGCTTCCACTGCCACTGGATCCACAAAACTTTCCACATCTGGCCTGTGATCTTACTTTCTGTAGTCAGCATCATTGTGTGTGCTGCGTGAGCCCGAAGAAGAATTTATAGACTGGCAGTGGACATTTGGGCTAATACTGGATTTATGGACTTGACGTGGACTGGGCTGGGATGTTTTCTCAATATTCTATTGCCACATGAAACTCTTCCTTGTATACATATGAGTGTCTATGAATTTGTTTCTCTAGTCAATCCAAACTAACACAATGATCAAAGTACCTGACACAAAGTCTTTCCATCGTAGGCTCCAAGGAGCATCCTGGCTGTACTTCTCCCAAGACGGAGGTGTTGCTTCTTTTGGTAGGTCATGGTACTTTCAATACTTTTTGCTGTTACCATTTTCCAACTGCATTACTTTTTCTTCAGTTTTCTTTATTCAATTCCCAACTTCCATATGCTTTTCAACATTTCAAAGAGGGCTGTGTCACATGCATACTCAATATAGCAAGTCTATTAATCTCATTACTGTTGATTCCTCATTAGCATTGAGCATTGCTTGTGGATCCAAGCAAGATAAAATCATTGACAACATCAATATATTCTCCTTTTATCACGACACTATCTATTGGTTCAGTTGTGAGGATTTGGGTCTTGTTAACATTGAGTTGTAGGCCATACTGAAGACTGTGGTTCTTGATCTTCATCAGCAAGTGTTTAAAGTCCTTCTCACTGTCCACGCAAGGTTGTGTCACCTGCATATCACAGCTTGTTAATAAGTCTTTCTCTAATCAAATGTTGAATTCTTCTTTATTTAATCCAGTTTCTCTAATTATTTATTAAAAGTCATTTGTCTTGGGGCTGAGCCCCTGTGGCATAGTGGTTGTGCGCGGGACTGCGGCCCACGGGGATGGAGGTTCAATTCCAGCAGCGGCTCCACAGGAGCCAAGGCTGGGCCTCTTACTCCCACCTCCAGAGGGCAGTGATGCCCTCCCCCCCCCCAAAAAAAAGCCATTTGTCTTAAAAAATGAACTGACCATCTATTCTTTCCTTGCCTATGTGTACCTACAACGTCACTCTCTCATCAAAAGCCAGAGACTCTTGCTCTCATGGGAATTAGGCTAGATTGAAACCATTTTACTTAAGAAAACACACTGGATGTGATATGCATACCATTTGGGGACTATACTTCAATAAAATCGACAGCTTTCATGTTCATTCTCTTGAGTTACAATGTAAAAAAGGCCAAGTGGTGTCTGGAACCTTATCCAGCTTATTGGTTTTCTAAGTTTTTCAGGATAATTTAGTTTTATTTTACTGCAATCTTTTCTTCTGATTGTAAAGGATATCTTTCATGGTAGAAAATCTGGAAAAATAAAACAAAATCTTTAGCAATAGAGTCCTTAGAGATAAATAGTGCTGGCATTATGGTATACCTCGCAGCTTTGTCTACATTAAGAAATCGCTACCTATGGAATATTTATCTCTGAGACAATTTTTTGCCATTTTATACAAGAACTATGACCTCACTGCTCACTGCCATTGAGTTGATTGAGACTCACAGTGACCTTCTAGAGTAGGTTAGGGCTACAGCTCTGTGTTTTGGTGACGATACTCTTTTTTTTGTGACCCTACTTTTTTATGGGAGTAGAAAGTCTCATCTTTCTCCCAGGTACAAGTTGGTGGTTTTTAACGGATAACCTTGTGGTTAGACTTGGTTTGTATGTATTTTTCTTGAACTGCCAGTTTTCTGATCAGGATCATTATTTTCCTATTCTTACTAGTCTAAGATGTTCTGGTAAAATATTAGATGATCCTTGAGGTACTATAAATTTATTTATATATTTATAAATATCGATCAGTTATAAATTAAGAAAGCATCGAAGAGGGGATAATCAAAGAGTGAGAGGATGGAATATCTATCTTAAATGATATTAAAATTCCAGATCCTTACTACACGCACAGTGCCTATCTTTTTATTCTCAATTCTGGGTTCTTTCATCTACAAAGAGTGCACTTTTGTTAAGAGATGGCGTGGATAGGCTACAGAAGAACTTATCCACACGCAGGCACTTATTCAGCAGATGCCCCATTGCCTCAAACATTTCGTCTACGTAAACAGATGACTGAAATATAACTGTGAGTTTTAGATGACAAAGCTTTAAGGTAATGAGTTCTGCTTCAGGTGGCACATGGTGAAGTACATTTACAAAAGACTGTTCTCAAACCTTGACAGCCAAACTTGGGAGTTCATTGCAGGAAAGGAATGGAGATGCTGAGTGGAACAGGTCAGCATGCACATGGTGGCCTGGGTAGAGGATGGCCAGGCTAGTGGTCCTCTGAAGGGAAAAGGCTAGTTCAATGGCAGTAGCTGTTCACTCACATGTAGCCTGTGGACATTTTACGGCTATGGATTTCATGAAGCCTGTAAGATACATCATCTGCTCTCTCTATGAGGAAGGTGAGGATGTGAACTAGTACCTAGGAGACAAGTTCAAACTATTGTAGCTATGAAAAAGAGTGTTATTAAAAAAAACAAAAATAGATTTCAAATCTAACTAAGCTCACTGCCATCAAGGGGATTCCAACGCACAGTGACTCCTATAGGTCAGGGTAGAATTGTCCCTGTGGATTTCTGAGACGGTAGCTAATGACAGTAGGGAAAGACTGCCTTTTCTCCTTCAGAGTAGTTGGTGGTTTCAAACTGACACTGAGGTTAGCACCCAATACATATTCATGGCAGCACCAAGGATTTTCAAATATAAAATGGGCATCTAAAATTTAAGACTATTTTCTTTGTCATTTTCTTGTCAACAGTGTACATAGAAGCACTGTTTTAAATGGAGTTAAAATTGAGTTTAAAGGTGGAAATCACTTGAAAAATACAGTGGAAACTTCCTTCTTGACCTTTGGAATACGTCATTTGTTACAACATCCAAATCCTGGATGTGAAGAGGCATGGGGCTCTCAATGAAGTCTCTGATTCCTTCGGATTCTTTTCTGGTACTAGAAGCTGGTATATCCTTCTTTGTTGGAAGAAACTAGCTTTGAGGCTTGTCAAAATGCTCTACAGCTCATGTCTGCTCAAGAACAGTGAGTAGAACTGCTCCTTGGGGTTTCAAAGACAGTCTTTAAAAGAACAGTTAGCCCCATCTTTCTCATATGGAATGTCTTAACCCACAGTACCACGGGGGTTTCTCATATTTTACAGTTTCTCACAACTTACTCTATCCACATATCTTATCATTTATCACCAAAGACTGCCTTTCAAACATAATCATGTGACAAAATACATGTTATAAAGTGCTTTACCTCATTTTAATTACATATTTACATAGCATAGATGAAGGACACTAAATGCCTACCACAGTGTATTGTCATTGTGTTAGTATGGATTAACAGTCTCCTCTATAAAGCAGTTTTGAGGGAGAATAATATGAAAGGAGAAAGTTGAAGGACATTTCTGAGTCAGAATTCTCAAGAAAGTGATTCTATGTAGGGGAGGGGGAAGGCTTTGGGATGGCAATGATTTTTTGCTCTTGGGAAAACATCATTAACTGAATGTGAAGGAGTTCTAGAAATGTTTAAATCAGGCATGTCTCTGTGACATGAGGAAAGAGAATACATTATTTAACACAGTAAGGCTTAGTGAATGAAGATGCCAATTGGGTTTGCTTCCATGTTTCTGCCTACCCCACCCCATAGAGAAGTAGAGGCTGGTAGTGCAGGAATATGGGGTGTCCCCCAGAAGGTGGAATCTGGGATATGTAGATTTTGTGTCTCAGCTAGAAGACAGAATCTGGCGAGACACAGATTTTATTTATTCATTTTTATTTATTATTGGGCATTCTTACAGATATTATAACAATGCATAATTCAATTAGATCAAGCATAATTATATAATTGCTGCCACCATCAGTTTCAACACCTTTTCTTTCTTCTTGAACTCCTTGATATCAGCCTCCCTTTATGCCCTTCCTCCTAACCTGAACCCCCAGAAATCCTTATTATTATAATATTATATGTTACCATTATTATTATTATAGTCATATTCTACACCATCCAGTGTATCCATTCACATACAATTCTGGTGTTCATTCCCCTGTTCCCCTCAAGTGGGGTTGAACAGTCATTACTATGAGTTCCCACCCCTCCATGTACCCTCAGGGAATCTTTACTCCAAGTGCTGTCTCTGAAGGCTTTACCTATCTTGACTTGTCTAACAAGATTAGTGCAGTGAAATAAAAACCATAATAGTAAGAGGAGGAAATATTAAGGAATCATAGGATAGTTATGTGTTTCCTCAATACTAAACTACATCCTGGATATATCATCCCTTCCTCAGGGACCTACTGTGAAGGATTGCCTGATTACCTTATGGGTGGATTTTAGGTCTCCACTTTGTTCACCCTCCTTCAGGTCAATTTAATTACTTGTTTTTGAACTTCTGATACCAATTCCTGTTGACACCAAATTATCACATAGGTTACTGTGCTTCTTCCGTGTGCACTCTGTTGCTTTCCTGCTGGATGGCAACTTGTTTATCTTCAAGCTTTAAGAACCCCCCAAAACTATATATTTTAATAGCTGAACACCATCAGCTTTCTTCACCACACTTGCTTTTGCATCCATTTTATCTTCAGTGAAAGTGTCAGGAAGATAAGCATAACAGAATGTCAGGTTATTAGAACAAACCATTCTTGCACTGAAGTGATATTTAAGTAGAGACCTAAAGTCTATCTGCTTCCTTGTTGTATTTACAAATAAATGGATATTATGTATATATATATTCATATCTATATTTATACCTATATAATTTTAACTGTCTTCTTCCTTCTTTTTTCTTTCCTCCTGCCCCACTATTATGCTTACCTAACATTCACTTAACAGTAATTCTTCTGGGAAACATTTCAATGGATCAGTCCTGACCCGGAACGCTATGCCCTTCTCACTGTCGATTTTAGAACCCTTACTATTCCCCTGCCCTAGTTGTTATTGGTTTATGGATCCCCACCCCTCCACCACCTCCTTTCCCATGCTCCCCTAGAACCATCGCTCCTGATGCTGTGTCCTTACGATTGCTTATCCTGCCTATCTTTTAAAGATAGACACCAAGGTGGGGGAGAGGAACTCACAAACACACACACACAAATAGTTCCAAATCTAACGACCCAGGGGAGATGTGTAGCTCTTTGATAAATAGCATGCAGGCCCTGCTAAAATCTAGCAAAGAAAATTGCCTTTTCTTTCAGGGTTCCATATATTGGGACCAGCTTACCTAAGAGTACTTGTACCCTTTCAGTCCTCCGCATACATGGCGAGAGGTGCACCTCAGATTTTACAAGATAAGCAGATGGTTTGAACCTCTATATGACTCTCATCTTAGCAAACTTCATTGAAGAAGAAATATCATTTGATTTCTTAAGGTCAACTTGATTGAGGACTCTGAATGCTCACTCCTGTTGGAATAGTGGAACATTCCTTCTCCTTCATGGGGGCTCCTTTCCTCTCTTGGGATTGCACTAAAGTCAGGGGGGTTTACATGGTGCCTAAGAAATAGCTCCTTGAAAATTATGTCTATGAGTTAAGGACAAGCAAGTGTGTGTTGGGAGAAGTAAGGCTAGCATGTTCCTTAGAGGCAAGAATGGCAAGACTTCATCTTATATACTTTGAATATATCGTCAGGAGAAACCCGTCCCTGGAGAAGGACATCACGCTGGGGAGAGTAGAGGAGCAGCAAAAAAGAAGAATGCCCTGAGGAGATGGACTGTCACAGTGGCGACAACAGACCTCGGCATGGCAGCCACTGTGATGGTGGTGTTCAGGACCGGACACTGTTTCCGTCTGTTGCTGTGGGTCAGACTGACTCGAGGACACCTCACCACAACAATAAAACATGAGCCAGAATGAACGTGATGGCAAGGGGTCTGGCTTTAGTTCTGGTGTTTACTGTGTTCACCACCTCATTGTGTAAATGCTCTGTTCTCCTCACAACTGCTGACTGCTTCCACAGCACAAAGGACACAGATGGCTTTGATGAAGCAGGGATGGAAGCCTGCTCCACTGGGCACCCATTTGGCCATGTCTGAGGTGTTGGTGGCCAGGCTGCCCCTGCAGAATAAGTAAGACTTGTTAGTTCTTGATCTGTACCCGCTGCTCTCTTTCTCCAGCATCGATGAACCCCCTTCTTGCACTTTCTAGCTCTCCTAGTCATTCTGCTTCTTTTGTCACACCCTCCACATAAAAATGACCTCCCTCCTGCCCAGATGATTCAAACTCATCGTGACCTTACAGAGAGAGCAGAACTGCCCCTTTGGGTTTCTGGGATTAAAGATCTGTAGGTGTGTAGAAAGTCTCATCCTTTTCTTACAGAGTGAGTGGTGGTCAGCAGCCCAATTATTAACCCTCTGTGCCCCCAGACTCCATCAGTGGGGTTCAGGTTTAGGAAGCGCAAGACTGAGGACGGTCCAGCAGACTTCCCGTGTTTTGCA
This sequence comes from Nesogale talazaci, assembly GCA_004026705.1. Lineage (NCBI taxonomy): Eukaryota > Metazoa > Chordata > Mammalia > Afrosoricida > Tenrecidae > Nesogale > Nesogale talazaci. The sequence continues at coordinate 108,713 of PVJH01000941.1, forward strand.
CTGTCGTGTACCTGCCCTAAGGCAAGCAAAGCCCGCTCCCTATTTTTTGAACAGGGAAGGAAAAGGAACAGGAAAGGGAAAGCACAGGAGGAAAATGACTTAATGTAATACTTGAAAAGATACATTTTTAATCATTTTACTGGGGGGTCTGATAGCAATCCACCTATCCAATGGGTGGAGCACATTTGTACACATGTTGCCATCATCCCTTTCAAAATAGGCTTCAAAACAGTTGCTACCTATTTCAGCAGGGAATCTGGAGGGCCAGGGAGGGCGGAACATGTCAGATTTTGTAGTCCGTGCAAGGCAAGCCTGGAGTGCAGAGAGAATAGGGGCTCAGAGAGAGCGTCAGAAGATGGGGTCTGAAACAGGCCTGCTGCTCAGGGTGGGTGTCCTCTCATCTCCTCACAGAACATATATGCAGACACCAGGATCAGGGAAGGAGAGAATGATGAGGCAGGGTGGCTTTTTGTATGTATTTACTTCTTGTAAGAATTCTTAGGAGAGAAAAGGTCTGTCCTAGAAAATTCCAGAAGGTATGATTTTCCTACTTTCTGAACATTCTTTGAGTTACTTTTGTCTTTCAGATTCCGGATGTGTCCTTCCCAGGCCCTGGGATATTTTGCACTCACAGTCCAGATAAAGGCAGATTCGGAAATGTGCCAAGTGAGGAGAAGGAGAATATTAGTTAATATTATGACCAGACTGGCTTCACTGATTGATGAACTGATCCAGCAAAGAAACAAACAAAAAGCAAAGCACGACTGATGATGTTCTTTCAAAATAAATCAGTATTCCAGGCACGGGAGGGGAAACCAGGTTTGAGGGAATTGCAAAGGCAGGCTGAGGAAAGATCAAACCACAGAAGGTCAGGTACCACCCAGAGGTTTCTGGCAGAACGAGGTAGCCTTTTCTGTGAAGAATGTCGGCAGCTGGGGAAAGGCATCAAAGGACACCATCTAATCACAACCCCCTCATTTGGATGTGGCCTGCATCTGTGAGCACCGCCAGAGAAGACGAGGAGGAAAAAGAGACAGGGGAGAACTGACGGCAGCTTGGGCCATGTACAAGAGTGGCCCAACCGTCTGAGGAAGGGAGCAGCTCAGCGCAGTGATGGCCTGCAACTGGCTCCACACGGAATGAGCGTCACCTCTGGCACGAGGGCCAAGGTGGCAGCAACCCTGAGGGGCTGCTCTCGCTTCCCCCCACCAGGCACTGCCAAGGGCCTGCTACATTGTCCTGGGTCTGAGTACAGATACCTTGTTGTTGGTAGAGGTCATCCGGTTGATTCCAACCTATAGAGACCCCCAGTGGCCGTAGAAACAAAACGTTGCCTATCTCACATCAGCTGTGCAACTGTTGGCCCGCTCAGGTGCACACCTGTGGCCACCTCGCATTTTGAGTGCCTTCTGACCTAAGAAGGTCTTTCAGGATGACCTGGGCCAATACGCTTTTGTGATCCATAGAACTGTTTTCTTTCTTAGTCTGGAAGCTCTGCTGAAACCTTCCATAATGGGTGACCCTGCTGGCATTTGAGACAGCGGTGGAGTGACTTTCAGTATCACAGCACCCCTGGCGAAGACTGGTATAATCCTGTATCAAACCCACTGGCACAAATTTGATTCTGACTCACAGTGACTCCATAAAGTGTTTCCCTTATTGCGAATCTCTTTTTGTTTGTTCTTTAAAATCATTTTGTTGGGGGCTCTTACAGCTCTTCTAACATGCTATAGATAGGTTGATTCTGGCATATGTGAACCTCATTGCCATCAGCATTTCCGAAACATTTTCTACTTGAGTCCTTGGTGTCAGCTCCAAATTTTCCCCTTGTGGCAGCAGACAGCCTCATCTTTGTCCTGAGGAGTTACAGTGGATTTGAACCAACAACCTTGCCGTTAGCAGTCCAGAGCCTAACTTTCAGTGCCAGCAAGGCTCTGAACATGATTATCTCACTGCGGTTGAGGGGTTCTGACTCATAACAACACTCTAGGGCAGAACAGAACTGCCTCTGTGCGTCTCCAAGACTGCACCTCTTCACTGGAATAGAAAGCCTCATCTTTCTCTCAAGGAGTGGCTGGCAAGTTCAAACTGCTGATCTTTCAGTGAGTGGCACACTGGATAACCCAGAGCCACCAGCTTTACCCAGTTATCTGGGGAGGCGTGGGAATGGGGCTGGGATAGGTATGAGAGCGTTGCGGTCTCATGATTGAAACAGGATGGACATACCCAAATGTCAGCAGATTGATTTTTGTTACTAGGGCTCACTTTTCTCAATAGTGATTTGCTCATAGAGTTAGTTTGACTCTTGGATGAAGATGGGGATTCTTGTTGTTGCTTCTTCACCTACTTTCTATCTGCCACACGTTCCTCTCTCCCCTACCTCTCCTCCCAGGGACAGAGGAAATATAGCAACAGAAATGATAAAATCTCTCTCTCTCTGTGAAGTCTACAGACAACAAATAACTAAGCAAAGACCCACGAAAGACAGTATTAAGTCCCAAGAAGTGCCTTGAAGAGAAACAAAGCCAGTCTGAGTGGACAGTGAGGGAAGCTCACATTTTAGGTACAGGCAAAGATAGCTTCTGTGAGAGGTGATGCTGTCGTAGCTGTGAAGAAAGCAATAGGAGCATTCCATACCACTTGGGTATAAGAAAGTTCTTAGCAGTGTGACAACAGAGAGCATGCTGAGACTGGAATAGGCTTGGTGTGTTTTTGGAATGGTCAAGGAGACCAGTGTTGGAATTGAGTGATAGAGTCAAGAGTCCTCCTAGGAAATTAGGTTAGAAAAGAAATATCCATAGGGTTTTGTAAGCCATGGGGAAAATTTAGTATAGTATTTTCAATACGAGAAAAGAGAAAGCATATCTAACGTAGACCAAGCGCTTAATGAAAGCATGCCTGCATGTGGTATGTGGCCTTGTAGACACATATGCTGAGCGCACACAGTCCTCGGATGGGCATAGGCAGAAACATACCTTGACTGAGGTCAGATAGAGAACAAGTAATTGAGCCCTGGATGTGAACAAAGGCAACCCTTTTCCACATTTCTTGGCATGTAAAATTTGGTTATACTGAAGTTATTAAGCCCTTTAGTGCTTCCCGTTTTCCGAGAATAGATACAGACTCCTCACTAGCATCTATCAGGCTCTGTTTGCCCTGATTCTACCATCTGCTTACTTTGAAGGTGTCATGGTCCTCTATGCCCACATCTTTATGTGATCTTGAAGTTTCCTCAATGTTCCCTACCTTTACCCTTCTTGAGACATTTGCAGGTGTGGCCCCTCTGCCTAGAAACCTGGTGGCGCTGTCAGTTGAGCATTGGACAGTTAACCACAAGGTCAGTGGTTCATGTCCACAGCTGTTTCACAAGGGAAAGGTGAGGTCAACAGCCCCCCCAAAGATCCACAACCTCTATAGGTTTCTGTGAGTCGTAATTGACTTTTGGTTTGTTTTGAGCCTTTTGTCTAGAATGTTCTTCTCCCTCCACTGCCTGTGGCCTGTGCCTGTTCATCGTCCTCTCAGGTGGGTTTCTGATTGCTCCTCCAACAGTAGATGCCCCAACCCTTTTATTTCTCTTTGGGTCTTTTGTTTATTTAATCCACATACTTGCTACACAGGCATTGTTTATAATCTTACTTTTTGTGTTTTTTTTTTTCAATCTCTCATCTATTTGATTTCCAGCAGAAAAATAGTAGGGACATCTGCTTGTTCAATTGAGCACCCTGGGGCCAGCTCTCAAACATATCTGTTGATGAAAGAATGAATGGGAAAAATAATTTTCTTTGAAGAGTTGACTTTCATGGGCATTTTTTTCTTTTTTACTAACCTCAATGTAGAGGTGGCATGATTGAAATGTTATGGTTTTATCAAAGTGCTCCTAGTATTTCCTTTCTAACAATCAAAGTATTTTGAGTTTTGCACATTTGTGAGGCAGATAGAACTTTGGCTTACTTTTCATAATTTCATCCCTATTTTATGTATTATTGACAGTTCTTCACACTTGATCTTAGCCAAAAGGCTGAGAAGCAATGGCAGTTCTTTTATGTTGCTACCAATTACAATTTGTTTTTGTTTTTTCTCCCTGGAAGTATTCTAAAAGTCAAGAGACATCTAAATAATTATTTTTAGCCTAAATGAGTAAAATTTACACAGAAATATTTTTAAAGACATGCAGTCATCTGAACATACACATTGTTTTCATTAACAGTGTATCATCAATGCATTAATTAATTCAGATATGAATTGAGCATGTGCCGATTAGATAGGCTCTGTGCTACACCCTGAAACCAACAAACAAACATATCAAAGTCTTGCTCCTAATGAGTTTCTGGTGTGAAGAACAGTAAACACAGTTACAATCCAGTGTGACATGCTCTAGGATATGGCGCCGGGAAAGAACAGTGGAAGTACCAAGGACGGCCAAAAGAACAAGCATATCTGTTGAAGAAGGACAGCCAGGAAGTTCCTTAGAAAGGAGGATGTATTTTGGACATGTTATCAGGAGAGATCAGTCCCTGGAACACGATATTAAAGAAGAGTAATTCCCTTAATGAGATAGATTGGCACGTAGGGTGCAGTAAGGGACTGAAGCATAACAATAATTGTGAGGATGTACAGGACTTGTTTTGTTCTGCTGCTAGAGTTGGAACTGACTTGATGACGTTGAATATCAATCACATATGAGGAGGAAGAAGCAAATCCCAGCAGAAGTGCAGGGAAAGGACTCAGCCTGAGTTTGTAGGTAAAGAAGTGGAGTGGTATTTTGTGAAGTATAGAAGTATAAAAGAGCCAGAGCCTTCTGGGAGTTGGAGTGAGACCAGTTAGAGCCAATTCTGCCTTGATATCTTTACAGTGTTCCCTAACCAGGATTATACCAATAAGAGCTCTATCAAGCAATTCCTTCTTCCAATTGTCTTTCTTTTTTTTTTAAGTGTACAGCTTTATTCCAAAATCATTTACTTAAGTACTGTGATAGATTTTTTAAAAATTTAATCATCTTATTGGGGGCTCATACATCACTTTTCATCATACATAGTTCAATACATCGTTACATATACTGTGCCAAGCACCCCCACTTGCCTGCCCTCATCAACATTCTCCCAACATCTGCCTTTCCACTTGGGCTCTTGATATGAGCCCCCCATCCTTCCCTTCCAACCTTTCCTCCCTCCCCACCAGTCCTCATTACTCTGCAGTCAGTATTGTTTTGCCATATCTTAAACTACCCAGCATCTCTCCCTGCCCACTCCTCCCTACGTCCGTCCTCCAGATAGGAGACAGTCTGCAAATTCCCATAGCTGGTTTCAGTTGCCTTTTTGACCTCACCCTTTCTTCAGTAGATTTTCTTCCCTCCATTCACCGTTACCCTATGCTCTCCATACATATGCCAATCCGAAGCTGTGTACTCATGAATTTCTCCTTCCATGTGGTCATTATATACTTTTATGCCAATTTGATAAATAAGTGTAGGGGTGGAGATTAGCCTGTCAATTAGGTCACAGTGTAGTGATGCTTCCTTGTGGCCTTCTCATGAGCATTCTGGGAACTTCCTCTTTTTTCTCCCTGGAGGTGGGCCACACTCTATCTCGGCTTCCCCTTCCTGTGGAGCCCCCACATTCTGAGAACTGGAGGAGCCACATGGAGGCCCACACCAGTGCTGACATATTTCCTCCAACACTGGAGCCACAAAGACTTTTCACCCACCACCCTGTGTTCCTTCTGCATTCAACATCACTGCATGTGCTGTATGAGTCTCAAGAGGAATTAAAAGACTAGTATCAGACATATGGGTTAATATTGGACTTATGGACTGGGCTGGGATGTTTTCTTAATATATAATTATTGTTTGATATAAAGTTTTCTCTTACACCCATATGAGTGCCTCTGGATTTTTCTTTTGTAGTCAACCTGATCTTACCCAATCCATAATGCCTGTAGGAGAAAGATCTACTCCTGTAAATATTTACTGTCTGAAACTCACATGGGCAGTTCTGTCCTGTCCTCTACGGTCACTCTGAGTCAATATTGATTCAATGGCAGTCGGCTTGCTTTTGGTTTAGTTTCTAGCCTCTTCCATATTTGAAATTCTTCCTGTTCCCTCTTTGCCTAACTAAAAGAGCACCTCTTCTAGGCAGACCTTTCTAATTATACATATCAATGGTAATCTCGTACAGCTCTGAAATGTTTTTGTCATTTAAGATAATAGCTTTTTTTGGGGGGGAGGGACATCACTGCCCGCTACCCAGCGTGGCTCCTGAGAGCAGCAGCTGAATTTGAACCGCCAAGCCCGCAGGTTGCAGTCCTGCCCTCAACCACTTACGCCACTGGGGCTCAGCCCTAAGATAGTATCTTAAGAGTTTATTCCTTTATGGTTTAATTATTTTGTGTATTAGATTAGCATTCCCGATTCATTTGTAATTTTAGTGATGGCAGGTAACTTTCTTAGTGCAATATAAGGCCTAAGGCTTCAGGCCTTAAAATTATAATTTGATAAATAGAAACTGAATTAAAGGGCTGAACACCGGTGGCGTAAGTGGTTGAGTGCGGAACTGCAGCCCGCGGCGGGCTTGGCGGTTCAAATCCAGCGGCGGCTCTCAGGAGCGGCACTGGGTAGCGCCCACGACCACCAGAGGCAGTGATGCCCACACACACAAAAACAAAAAGAAACTGAATTAAAAAAAAACGAACACTAGCCTTTTGCTATTGTGATTTGAATTTCTGAACTTTTTTATACAAGCCTATTGCCATTAAGTTGATGCTGCCTCAAAGTGACCCTAGTGTCATTCTCTACCCTAGATTGCATTTTTGTGTAATTGATTGGAAAAAGTCGAGTTTTTGTTTGTCTTATGTTTATTTCCTTGTGATCTTGATAGGTAAAATAGATCAGTTAGACTTGTAAAAAACAACATGTGTAATGATAAAGTATATCATTTATATAAATTTATTAAGTGGTACACATGAGATTATATTTCTAGTGAGTATATATAGATATGTGTGAAAGTTTTAAAAGATGGACTGGAAAGATATACATACAATGTATGCTAATGGATATCTCTGAATTGTAAGAGGATAGTCAAAGAAGATGTCATTGTATGTGTGTGTGTGTATATATATATATATGTATATATATAATTTTCTAAAATAAAAAAACTATTTTTGTAAAAATGCCATTCCCTTTTAATTCCATTTTAAGCCCCCCTCCTACTGTTTCCCATGATCTTTATTTTTAAAAAATCTGAAGTGCCTAAACATATATCCGTATGGACCCATTTACTGCACATGTGTTCCAAGGAATGGAGCATTCTCTTTAACAGCTTAATTATTGCAACTGGAAAATTTTTCTTGTAAAATATTCAGTACCTTCACTCTTCCAGCTTCTTTGTAGCTCAGGAGACAATTCTAGTAAAAATAAATTCTATGGTCTTTGTAGACTCTTTGGCTTCCCGATAGGCTTCCTGAGATGAGCGTTATCCTGGAGGACTTCCGCTAATGCTCATCAAAGAAGCGGGGGCTTTCTCTCGGCATTTTTTGAACTGTATGATTTTAGGTGAGGCTAATGAGCATTTGTTATACTTGTAGGTTGACTCGAGAGAGCCTGAATGTTAATGTCTTCTATCACCTTTTTAAGGTCAATACTGACTCAGGAGAGTTACAAATAGGTATACAGCATCCAGGGGGTTGATCATTAGCATTCCTGTAAAAGCTGAGAGGGCGAGTGGGTCAAGGGGTCAGCGGTGATCGAGAGCCCTGGAGCACCTGAGGACATCATCGACTTACAAGTCTGCATTGCTCTCACTTAAACTCACATCACTGGGCAAGATGGGGAGATTTAAAATGAACAAATTGTGCTGATTCCACAAGATTGTGTGACCTTACAAGTCAGTTCAGCCTGAGGAGATAATAAAGAGACAATTGAATCCAGAAAGGAGAGCCCAGCCGTTTAAGTACTAACCCACACAGAGGGACATTTCTTTGTAATCCAATCCTGGCTAAACTTTCAAGAATAAACCTTGAAGCAGACATTTAAAAGATCATTTAAAATTACATGTGTGTGTAAATTATATATGTATCTCTCTATATTTACACACAAACAAAAGACACAGAATTATATAGCCATATATATTCACATAGTGTATACAATATGATAACTATATATGTACATAGATTATAATAAATCAGCGCCTAGGATGAATAAATTAGTAATATGATGATCACTAGATATAAGCATCATGAATAAAAAAATAGCTTCACAAGAAAATTGTTCTCTTCAATTTCTTAATTTTGATTGAGATTGCTACCTCTCTTGAATTTGTTTGAAGTTTTAAGACAAAAATTACAAATGGGATGGTGTGGTGAGCATGTTTTTTGTGTCAACGTTACCAGGCCAGTATTCTCAGTGGTTGACCTAACATAGTGTAGATAAACTTCATAACGGGATCTGCTGTGAGCCATCAATCAGTTGTAAGATTAGAGTGAAGCGCAATCCCCTTACTTAGGCCAAGTGCTGAAACTGAAAGGAGATTTCCTCAGGGGTGTGGCCTACTTTTTATATTCATAAATGATATGCAAAAGCTTGTTTGCTTTTGGCTATATTTAGCTCCTGCATCGGACTCATTGACTTCTGGTTCTTTGGACTTAAGTCAACATTCCACTCTATTGCTTGTCAATCTCAAGTGTTTCGATAATTTTGCCATCTGACCTACTATTGACCGGATCTTAAGTTCATTCTTCTCTTTAGCCACAAGCTTTATCTACTGATTCATCTGCCTCTGTAGAGACCAGCTTATGGGAACTTGGACTGGACTTGTTGGCTTCTACAATAGGATGAACTATTTTCTTGTTGTGATTTTCTCTATCTACATATCTATAGGTATCAATAATCAGTTTCTGCTTTTACTTCTCTAATTTTTCTATATCTATGAGGGCTCCCATAGTCACCAACTTGTTTGTTTTCCTCCTTCTTGGTGGGAATGTGAGTATGTTCCTTTGTTTAGGAGCATTTGCTGTGCCAGTGCAAATAGTTTGCTGCCAGAAGTTCAGGCTGAATTCAGAAGAGGACATGGAACAAGGGTTATGATTGTTGATATAAGATGGATCTTGGCTCAAAGTAGAGAATTCCAGAAAATGTTATGTTTTAATGAATACTAAGGCATTCAACTGTGTAGAACATAATAAACCATGGATAACCTTGAAAAGCACGGAACTCCAAAACACTTCATTGTATTCATGTGTAACTTGTACATGGCAGCTATGAGAATAGAACAAGGCAATAGTGCATGGTTCAAATCAGGAAAGGTGTGTGACCGGGATATCTATCTATCTATCTATCTATCTATCTATCTATCTATCTATCTATCTCTCTATCTAATCTCTGGTTTTGCATCTTGAAAGAAATCAACCTAATATAGTAGAAGGTCTTGATTTTTCAGAAGACAAAGTTAGGCTAATTACCTTTGCTTGGAGTTATAGCTAGTAAGTGGCATAGCTGGGATATGAAATTGATCTGTGTGATACGTATATTTATTATGCCAACATGGCCAATGAACAGGTGGGATTAATTGAAGGGTGGAGAGATAGATGTCTTGGCAAGCCTTGCTTTTTTTGGTCTCTTGCTCTTTGATGATCAGACCAGTGTGGGGCATCAATTTGCAAGCTACACTACCTGTGGAACACCTAACTTATGGTCTGTGTCCCTGTAGTTTGGGGTTTCTTCAGGACCTGCTTTTTCACACTACTGGAGTACACATCACTTGAGCTGGGGACTGTCGGACCCTGTCATCCGGCTGACTGTTGGTGACCTGCCTTGCTGTTTGTGGCCGGGTAGCCTGAATTGCTCTACAGAGGACTACCTGGTGGCTGTCAAGACTTGAAGCACTGTCAATGTATTAGCTGTTTCACAGTAGTAAGTTACACTGAGCCATTCTTACTGCTTTCTAGATTATTTAACTGTTTATTTTTATATTTTATCTCTCTCTCTCTCTCTCTCTCTCTCTCTCTCTCTATATATATATATATATATATATATATATAAAATCATTAGTGTCCTGGTTTTGTTTCTCTTGAGAATCCTATCTAATATAATCTGTCTGACATCTAATATCTGATAAAGTAACCACTACCCCTGATAGCATAATAATTTACCGGTTGACTTGTCAACTACTTGAGCAATAGTGGGAACCTACCAACTACCCCACTGGAGAAAGATATGGCTTTCTGCTTTCAGAAAGTTCCAGAACCTGGGTAACCCAAAGGGGCAGTTCTGTTCTCCTCTCCAGGGCTACGATGAGCTAAAACTGGTCATTGGGCTTTCATTTTATCACGGAGGTTTCAGACCACATTCAATAACAGATGGGGTTAAATTTCTCCCCAGTACAGCGGGGGGTATTCTCCAACTGGAAGGACTGTTTGCACCGCAATTAGAAATTGTTGTTTATGATTCAGATGCCTCTCACAGAACTGTGATAGCCATAGAATACCCACTGACTAGACTATGATACTCTCAAACTACGAATCTGGGGTCAGAATTGAGATCTCTTGGCCTCTGCCCTGGGTAGCAAGTTGCATCATTTATTGAAAGAATGTGGACTTTCTGGCCCACTAAATTAATTCCAGATTTGACATTTAATAGCTTTGTAACCTTGAGAAAGTTACTAAACCACATTGATCCTCAGTTTTTGGAGCCCTAGAATGGTGACAGTAATGTCTATGTAGTAGAATTATTGTCAGTATTGGAGAAAAGGCAATATCCAGCAGTGGTTGGCAGTAAATTAAAAGTAACTATTATAGTTAATAAGGAACGAAGGTAGTACTGTGGGATATACATCGCAAGGTCAAAGGTTTAAACCATTAGCCATTTCTTAAAAGAAAGATGACGCTGTCTATTCCAGTGAGATTTAGTCCCAGAAATCCTACACAGGATCACTTTGGATTAGAATTAACTCAGTGGCAGTGGATTTATTAATAATACTAATTATAAATATTCATTGACCTTTGAACATAAACTGAGAAGAGTCTATGGTGCTCTAAATCAAGGGTCACAATAGTCAGACTAAATGTACATACATGGTTCATAACTAAGCAGCACAGAGGTTCCCTCTGAAAACAGCCTCCCCACTGCTGTGTATGGGAGCCGAGGCTCACCAGATAAGAGGCACAATGTCTTCCACCTATATTTTTCCAGGAAGTTGACTCATAGACCCTTGGATTGTATTTGTTGGGGGGCATCACTGCCCTCTGGTGGTCATGGGAGCTACCCAGTGCTACTCATGAGACCTGACACTGGATTTGAACTGCCAAACCCGCGAGCCACTGCCCCGCACTCAACCACTTACGCCACTGGGGCTCAGCCCTCCCTGAATTGTATTGAAATGGACATTTTTATTTTCAAGGGAAGACTTTCTCTTTTTAAAAAAATTAATAAATAATTTTATTGGGGATGCTTAAATCGCTTATCGCAATGCATACATCAAATGTATCAAGCACATTTGTTCATATGTTGCCATGATCATTTCCAAAACATTTTCTTTCTACTTAAGTCCTTGGTATCAGCTCCTCTTTTTACCCTTCCCTTTCCAACCTTTCCCTCCTCACGAACCCTTGATAATTACAAAATTACTTTTATTTTCATATTTTACACAATCTGTTGTTTCCTTTCACTCACATTTCTGTTGTTTGTCCTCCTGAGGCAGAGTGGGAGGGGCGGTATGTCAATCATTGCAATTGGTTCCCCCAATTACCCGCTTCTCCCTTCCCTTCCCCCTACCCTCAAGGTAGCGGTGCTCTCATTATTGGTCCTGAGGTGTGCTGAGAGTTCTTATAATGTACCAGTGTATGTGTTCTGGTCTAGGCAGAGTTGTAAGGTAGAATTGGGGTCATGATAGTAGAGGCAGGGCGTGGAGGGGGAGAGAAAGCATTAAAGAACTAGAGAAATGTGGTATGTAGTATGTTTCTCCAGTGCTAACCTCTACCCTGACTGGCTTTTCCCTTCCTAATGACTCTTCTGTTAGGGAATGTTCAATTGTCTACAGATGGGCTTTGGGTCTCCATTTTGACCTCCCTCCATTAGCATCAAAGTGGTTGCTTGTTTTCGGTCTTCTGATGCCTGTTACCTGATCCTGTCAATACCTCACAATCACAGGGGATGGTGTGTTTCTTCCACATGGGCTTTGTTGATTCTCAGCTAGATGGCTGCTTGTTTAATTTCAAGCCTTTAAGACCCCAGACACTTTATCTTGTAATAACTGGGCGCCTTCAGCTTTCTTCACCACATTAGCTTATGCACCCATTTTATCTTCAGTTATCATGTCAAGAAGGTGAGCATTATAGAATGCTGGGTTATTAGAAGAAAGTGTTCTTGTGATAGGCAGTACTTGATTAACGGCCCAATATCCATCTGTTACCTTAATGTTTAACCTATAAATATATGCACACAGACTTAAATTCTTATTTTTATATATTAATATGTTTATATATGTACATGCCTTACATATTTATATATGGTTATACTTTTATAAATGTCTTTTGCCTCTAGTTCTTTCCTCTATTTTCTATTACTTTTCTTCTGTCCCACTACCATGTTCGACCTTTATTTGGCTCTCTGTACTTCCACTTGGCTACATTGCACTTGATCAAACCCCACCAGGGTCCTCTTCACCATCGATTTTAGATCTCTTGTTGCTCCCAAAGCTTATTGGATTCTCCCTCTGTTCTTCTTCCTCTTCCCCAACCCCAAGGAACCACCTGTTCCATTGTTTTCTCCTTAGAATTGTCTATCCTGCCTATCTTATATAGACAGACACGGAAAAAGGAAAGAAAGAGAAAGAGAGAAAGAAAGAACGTCAACAAAAAAATAGCCTAGGAATAGCTCCAGGTCTCTCTGCTGACCCATCTGCATGTTTTCTGAGCGGGTCTGATGCACTGCCCAGCTCTGCCCCCTGAGTCCAAAGTCTATTTTCAGAATTCCTCTGGGACTTTGTCCCTTTGCTCTCCTTGCTGCCCTCTTATGTGCCCTTCATGTTTTATGCCCTGGTGTGGGGGTGTTCAGACTGGACGCGATTCCCGCACTGTGGGACAATAAAGAGATATTATGTCTTGTGGTGAGGCCAGCCCTATGGTCCTCTCTGTGCATTGACTGCTGCAAGCGGGAATATCGTCCTCGAAGCTTGGTGGGCCAGGATGCTTTCTCTCTCTCTCCCTCTCTCTCTTTCCTCCATCCCTCCCTCCTTCCCTTCCTGCCTCCCTCTTAGTTTGCTCCTGTGTGGTCTGTGCAGACCTACCACTATCTCAGGGTTGTAACTTCAGTGCTGTCCTCTGTATTGCAGTCTTCTGAGAGAAGGGGTTAGCATAGCTGGGATGGGGTCCAGCCCTTCATACCTCTCTGTTAGTTCACTGCATCATGCTAGTATATTGCCCTTAAGGCTTGTCACATCAGCTTGCGGCCTGGTCCCCCTCTCCCTTTTCTGTGGAGACACCAACACCTCACCCTCCCTGTAGTGGATGGGTTCTCTGGTCCCCCCAGCGCCAAAGGCATTTTCTTCGAATGAGAATTTCCACACCAGTCAAGTGAATTCACATCTGCACATTTATTAACACAGAGAGTCTTGGAGAGGAGGGGGAGTAGACACCGTGAAGCTTAATAGCTAACAATTCTAGAACACTCACTGTGTGTCAAATCCTTTTTGCGGACCATGAGATGCACCTGACCATGAGATGCACCCTGATTTTAGAGCAAGAAAATAAGAAAAAATATTCTGAATTAAATAGTACCAGTATACTAAAATATTTATTAAAATAAAGCAAAATATTGTAATATTTAACAGTGTAAACTCAACAGTGGTGTTGAGAACCATCATCACTTTCATTCACCAATAAGAGGAGGCATGTGCTGAAACCATCATGTGACCTGACTGACTTTGAGACTCCAGGAGGTGGGACTTCCTCGAACACAAAGCAATCCACAGCATGCAAATAGCAGCAGACAGGAAACGGGAGCATGGGATCATAAACAAATGTTCTGGGGTGCCACATCTTTGGACCATAAGATGCACCCTCCTTTTCCCTCACATATTTTGGGGAAAGAGTGTCTTATGATGCAACAAATGCCGTACAATCAATACTTCACTTTCTAGTTGAAGAATAGGCACAGAGTATTTAGACCTACTGTTCAGAATTCCAGTCCCTGGGGCAGATTGCCTTATAAACATAGGATTCTTTATGCTTTCCTTGTATAATTAAGGTTTTGTGCCAGCTTGGACCAGTTCACATTCTCAGTGGTTTGGTAGTGAAAGCATAGTAATCCCCTATGAAGAAATCCAACATAATGTAACCATCTCCAGGATGAGAACTTTACTGATCAGCCCATCCATTGAAATGAGTCTTCCTCAAAGCTGTGGTCTGCTTTTTGCTTTCTTGTTTTTTGCAGAATCTCAGTCCTGCACATGGCTCTTCCTCCGGTTCTTTGGACTTGAGTCAGCAGCCTGTTTTGTTGCCTGCCAATCCTGGGAGTCATCATCCACATGCCATCTTATCTGCCTACCTTGGATTCATTCTCTTCTGCAACAGAAAACATCCGGTCTCATCTGCCAGTTGTGGCAGCTGAGAGTAGCCTGTCATCTTGCCTGACAACCTTGGCTTTATTTGGTGCTATAGTCATGAAAGTTGGGTGAGACCTCCAATCTGAAATCTGACCCACAGACACAGAGCTTCCCCACTTCTCTGTGTCAGTTGTTTCCTTGATATAACTCTTTCTGTGTGTATACAAATATCAACTTCACTAGTTTCGATTCTCTAGAGAACCCGCACCCCCACCTTAGACCTTGTTTACTAGGTACTCTGTCCCTATGGGGAGTTGTAAATATGGGGAGGCTTTGATTTTATAGGAAGGTGTTATGGGGTAGGGAGAAATACAGATGCCAGCCAGACATGAAAAATGTGAAGCCATTTAGGAAGTAAGCAAAAGTTATCCCAGGCTTACCTTGCTTATTGGGTAATCTGACACAGACAGTGGCAGAGCTGGCATTCAAACCCTGCCTGGCTACCTCCAAAGACCTTGGACAATTGGAGATAATTGTTGATATGTATAGTCTAGGGAAACGGTTCTCAACCTGTGGGTTGTGACCCCATTGGGGGTCACAGATTCATAACAGTTGCAAAATACAGTTATAAAGTAGCAATGAAAATAATTTTATGTTCAGGGGTTCAATACCACAGGAGGGTGGAGGCATTACGAAGGTTGAAGAACTACTGGTCTAGGGGTTACATTAACCGAGTGATAGTGTATACAAAGTAAAGTGGTAAATAGTTAGCAGAAAGGGGCCCCACTACCTCAGCAACCCAAACTCTTTCCAATCTTCTTAGTTCAAGACACTTCATTCTGGCAGCTAATTATAGAATAGTTAGGAAGCATCAGGGATTCTAGCCCATAGTTACTGAAATAAAGCTAGATGCTTGTCCATTTTGTTGTCTTTCAAATATACTTTATTTAAATAATATGCTAAGTACATACAATGTGGCAAGATCACAGAGTAAAATAGCTCTGTTGGATATACATAGATCCACCGTGATGTCTTTTTTACATATTTGGTTGTGTAGTTTAAGCATACTTCTTCTTCTTTTTAATCCTTTTATTGGGGGCTCATACAACTGTTAATCACAATCCATACATAAGTTCATTGTGTGTCAAGCACATTTGTACATCAGTTGCCTTTATTCTCATAACATTTGCTTTCTATTAAAGCTCTTGGCATCAGCTCCTCATTTCCCCCCTCCCCTCGCCACTCCCCTCTCCCTCATAAACCCTTGATAATTTATAAATTATTACTACTTTTTCATAGTGTGATGTCTTACACTGTCCAATGTCTGCCTTACTCACTTCCCCACTGAAGAGGTCATATGTAGATCCTTATAATCGGTGCCCCCTTTCTACCCCACCTTCCTTCCACCCACTTGGTATCACCACTGGTCCTCAAGGGGTGATCTGTCCTGGATTCCCTGTGCTTCTGGTTCCTCTCTGTACAAGTGTACATCCTCTGATCTAGCTGGATTTGTAAGGTAGAATTGGGATCGTGATAGTGGGAAGGAGGAAGCACTGAAGACCTAAAGTTGTATTGTTCATCATTGCTATACTGCACCTAACGGGTTCGTCTCCTCCCTGTGACCTCTCTTTAAGGGGAAGTCCATTGCCTGCAGATGGATTTTGGGTCCCCAACTGGTACTGATTTGCAATAATAAAATTTTTAGTTCTCAGATGCCTGATACTTGATCCCCTGAACATCTCGTGCTCACATACACTGTTGTGCTTCTTCTATGTGGGCTTTTTTGCTTGTGAGCTAGATGACGACTTGTTTGCCTTCAAGCCTTTAAGACCCCAAAGGTTATATCTTTTGTTAGCTGGGCACCATCAGCTTTCTTCACCACATTTGCTTATGCATATATTTGTCTTCAATGATCTCAATGTGAAGGTGGGCACACATTGTGAACATATGATTTTATGTTCTTAGAGACCTGATATTTGATCCCTTTGACACCTTGTGCTCACACAGGCTGGTGTGCTTCTGTGTGAACTTTGTTTCTTCTGAGCTAGATGGCCGCTTGTTTACCTTCAAGCCTTTATGTTCCCAGTTGCTACATCTTTTGATAGCTTAGCACCATCAGCTTTCTTCACCACTATTGCATATGCACACTTTTGTCTTCAGCGATCATGTTGGGAAGGTGAGTATCATAGCAAGCCAACTTAATAGAACAAAGTGTTCTCGCATTGAAGTAGTACTTGAATGGAAGCTCAATATCCATCTGCTGCCTTATTACTGAACCTATAAATAAGGGTACAAAATCTATTTCCCCATAATCATTTATAAATATATTTAACTTTGTACATATCTCTACTTAGACCTCTATAAATGCCCTTTGCCCAGTTCTTTCCTCTATTTCTTTTTACGTCCCTCTTGTCTCACTCTCATTATCAGCCTTCATTTGGGTTTAAATAATCTATCTCAGTTGCCCTATCCTTGATCAATCCCTACCAGGCCTCTCATCCTCCTTGCCACTGATTTTGGATCACTTGTTGTTTCCTTGTCCCTGGGTTGGTCAACATCACCTCCTTTCCCTCACCTCCTCCTCTCTCATGTCCCCCTGGAACTATCAGTCCCATCATTTTCTCCTCCAGACTGATCACCCAGACTATTTTATCTAGAAATACCCGCAGAGAGAATAATATGCACCAAAAAACAAGACATCACAAGACAAAGTGACAAAGAAAAATGAAATGATGAGTATAACAAGAAAAAAATGTTGAGAAAGTATATATAAATTTAAAAAATAATAAAGCAAAACCTATAAATAGTTCAAGGACTGTTTGTTGACCTCCAGGAGTGACCTCCTGTCCAGTCCAATGGGGTTCCATGCCCTGGCCCCCAAATCTGTCCTTGGTCTTCTCTCAAGACCTCCATGTTCTGCTGCCCACTCTTAGTGTTTTCCTCTGTGGGGTAGGGTCAGAGCATCTGCAGTTCTGACACTGTGCCTCCAGTGTTGTCTCCCCTAGGACCTTGGGTCAGCAAAGGACGTCAAGTCTCATAGTGGAGCTGGCCATCTGGTCTTCTCTGTGTTGGCTGTTCTGAGTGGGGAGATAATCCTCCATGCTTGGTGGGCCAGGATACACTTCATTCTTTCTCCCCCCCTTCATTTGCTTGCATGTGCTTAGATCAGATATGTCTCTCTTCTCTGAGCTTCATTACTGTCCTCTAAAGTAAATTATTCAGAGGTGGTGGAGGAGGGAGAGGTGGCTGTCCACATGGTTGGCACTGGGGCTGGGCTCTCAGAACCTCCTCCTCCACTGACTCCGTGCTCCATGCTGTCATGCTGCATTCAAGTCCTGGAACACCTGGTTTAAGTCTGGGCTCTGTGGAGATATAAGAAATACCCTCCCCTTGGGTGGGTTAGTGCCCTTTTCACCTGCAACACATTGCTGTCTTCCCCCCCACCCCTCCTTTTTAGTTGGCTACTGTGCTAGTCCGGGTAGGATAGAGGAACAAATTTCATAGACACACACACACACATATATGTGTGTGATATTTCACACACACATATGTGTGTGTGTGTGTGTGTGTGTGTGTGTGTGTGTATATATATATATATATATATATATATATATATGGAAAAGGTTTATATACAAGAGGAAGAGGACATTAAGCCCAGTCCAGTGTCATAAGTCCGATATTAACCCATATGCCCGAAATCAGTCTATAAAGTCTCCTTCTGACTCACAAAGTCACAGGTCAGTGGGTGCAGAATCCTGGCGCTGGCAGGGGTCTCCACATGGCTCCCTGCTTCCAGGGCTCAGGGTCCATCAACAGCAGAAGCAACTCATTGCTGGCAGAGGTCTCCATGTGGCCGCCCCAGCTTCAGAGGTCTGGGTCCATCATTGCAAGCCATGTGGACTTGCCGCCGGCTCCTCCAGCTTCTCGGACGGTGCCATCTTGTTATGTCTGTGATTCATAGTCTCTCAAACTAACTCCCAACAACTGGGGAGATAGCTTCTCATCTTCACTTGGGAAATATCATGAGATTTCTCAGACATATCAGGGGAAAGCCATGCCCACACAGAGGCCTCATTGGCTACTCAGTGGCTATCTCCAGATTAACAGGCTAGACTCCACCCCTACATTTCAATCATAAAATTAACATAAGCAGATGACTGCCACAGCTATCATAGGTAGCCCCTGTTATATTACTGGACCTCACCCCATTAATTTTTGGGGGGGCCATCACTGCCCTCTGGTGGGAGTGGGAGGCCCAGCCTTGTTCCTGGAGAGCTGCTGCTGAATTTGAACCACCAAGCCAGTGAGCCACAGTCCCACACTCAACCACTATGCCACCGGGGCTCAGTGCTCCCCCCCCCCATTAATTTTTATATACAGTAGGTTTTTCCTTATGTTCCTTTTGTATTTTTTAAAGCTTACCTCAGCAGACTCATGCTGTACTTGTTCTTTTGCATTTGGCTTAATTCACTTAGCATGATTTCCTCCAATTCTTCCCATGGGGCCATATGTTTCATGTGTTCCTCACTGCTTTTCAGTGATGTGTAGTTTTCCATTGTATGTATGTACCACAGATTTTTGTTTTGTTTTGGCATCACTGCCTCTGATGGTCGTGGGCACTACCCAGTGCCACGCCTGAGAGCCGCTGCTGGATTTGAACTGCCAAGCCTGCGGGCTGCAGTCCTGCACTCAACCACTTAGGCCACCAGGGCTCAGGCCCTGTACCACAGATTTTAATGCATTTATCTTTTGATGGAAATTTGGGTTGTTTCCAACTCCTTGTAATTGTGAACGCTGCCACAATAAACACTGAAGCACAGATGTCTGGCAGTGGTTTGTTTCTTGCTTCTTCTGGGTTTATGCCCAGTAGTGGGATTGCTGGGTCATATGGTAGCTCAATTTCTATCTATTTTAGAAATCGCCAAATTGGTTTCCATAAAGGCTATCCATACCTACAGGTCCACCAGCAGTGGCTGAGAGTTCCTATATCACTACAGCCCCTCCAACAATTGTGGCTTCCTGAATTTTTGAGTTGGGCTTTCTTTGAGGGTGTTAGGTGGTATCTCACAGTTGTTTTAATTTGCATTTCTCTTATGGCTCATGATCTGGAACATTTTCTCATATGGTTATTGGTCATTCATATTTCTTCTCCTGTGAAACTTCTGCTCAGGTATTTTGTCCACTTCCTCAGTGGACAGTTAGTATTTCTCTTATTGTAAGCTTGCAAAGTATTATAGATTTTAGTAATAAGGCCTTTATTACTAAAAGATGTTTTCCCTGTTGGTAGGCTCTCTTATTTCTCTCTTGGTGAATTCTTGACATAGGTGATTTATCTTCAGTATAACCCACTTGTCAATTTGTAACTCCTCTATATCTGTATCCTTTCCACTTTCTGATAGCCTATGTATTCCCTGTGCCAAGGTTCTCAGGTTTGTCCCAAGTCCCTCACGAATGGCCTTAATTGTTTGGGGTTTTCCCTCAAGGTCTGTGATCCACTGTGAGCTTATTCTTGTGCATGGAGTGAGGTAAGGGTCTTGCTTCATTTTTCTGCAGTTAGATATCCATTTTTTTCCAGCATCATTTATTGAAGAGGGCCTCTGCTTTCCATTTGATATTTTGGGGGCCCTTATCAAAAATAAGTTGTTTGTACGCTGATGATTTTGTTTCTGGGTCTTCAGCGCTTTTCCATTGGTCTGAATATCTGTCATTGTACCAGTACCACACTGTTTTGACTACTGTGTCTGTATAATACAAGGCATACTTCTTTTATGTTCACATTCTGCTTGTTTTCCTTTTACAAATATGGCTTGCTCCAATCTTAAAAACAACCTGTTGCCATTGAGTGGAGTTTACCTCAAAGACGGAGTAGCGTCGCTCTGTAGGGGGTTCAGGGTTATATCTTTACAGAAACAGACTGCTACATCTTTCTCTCTCAGAGCTGTTGGGTGAACACACCAGTTGCTCTGCAGGAGAAATATGCCACATATTGCCCTAACTACACACTTACTGCCTTCTGATAGATTTTGACTCATATAGACTCTCTATAGGGACACACACATGCCCATACTCTATACAGGTAAATCTTTATGAGATTAGAGCATTTCATCTATCTCCTTGGATTGGCTGGTGGTTTTGAACCATCGACTTTTCAGCTAGCAGCCCAATACCTTGGAAATCCTATATCACTGTTCTACTCTGTTCCATAGGATTGCTCTGAATTGGGATCAAATCAGTGGCAGTGAAGGTTTGGAAGAAAACATCTCAAATTCTAGACATTATGAAATATTCTAATTCTTCCCAACTAGAAATAAGTAGTGAGGTAATATGAGGCACTTAGGAGAACACTAGAGTTATTCAATTTCATTCTGTTTTCTCAATGAAATTACACACCTCCTTCACTGATATTGACTTAATTCATTGAATACCTATATGACAGAATAGAACTGACCCTGTGGGTTTCCAAGATTGTCGATATTTATCATGTTTAACTATTTTTTGTGCTACAGGAAATGATTGGAATTTGGCTTCCTCGATTACAAGGGCCATTGGCCTAGCCATTTGTACACAACGAGTAGGTGACTCATGGTCTATATCAGTGATTTTCAACCATCTTAATGCCACAGCCCTTTAATATAGTTTCTTATGTTGTGGTGACTCCCCCAAACATAAAATTATTTTCACTGCTACTTCATAACTACAATCTTGCTACTATTAAGAATTGAGTAACCCCTGTGCTAGGGCTATTCAATCCCCAAAGGGCTCTCGACGTACAGGTTGAGAACCGCTGGTCTGTATGAAGCGATGCCATTTACAATTGCCCTCAGTAAAATGTCCAACTAATGGCAATGTATATGTAAACTCATGAAGCTTTATTCATTTGGATTTCACAATCTTGAATTTGAGATGACTGGACCTGGCTCTGTGCAGTGGAGAGAAATCCTTGCTCAGTGTACTTGGTTCTCCAGGCCTAGGCAAAGTGGTGACGATGGTGAACTTTTCAGTGTTGCGTCTTCCCAGTCAGCATTTCCTTCTCCGACATTGATGATTTTTTCCTCCTTTCTCCTATTGAATTTGAGCCCCAAGAAAGGATTTGATGAACCTACTTTTAGGATTAGGTAATTGACTATAATTTTTTTTTACTATACTCTACCATTTCCATTATAATAGAGCTTCAGTATTCATTCAAAGAAATAAATGCATTCTAGAAGTAAGGAGTTGATCACACAGGTAATTTTTTTTACAGTTGGACTTTTTTTATTGATGCCTATGAACATACATGATCACCAACCTTGCATTTTAAATATTGTAGCTGTTTAGCATGTCCTAATTGTTTAGAAGAATAAATTATGTCCCTATAGATTAGATAATATCAAAATAATAATTTTCGAATTTGACATGTTGTACTGAGAGTACAATAAAAGATTGAAAGGGGTCTTGCAGATCAGTACTTTTTAAAGCTGTTCAAGCTGTATAGTATCGCATAGAAATTTGACAGAAAATGCCTATTTGGGGGCTCCAGCTGAGCCCAAATCAGAAACTCTGGTGGGGCATAGCAATCTGTGTTCAAAATGTTCTGGGTGATTTGGATGCACACAAATGTTAAGAAGCTGGATTGTAAATGAAGACGTGCGAACTCATTCTCCCTTACAGATGAGTCAAACGAGTCTCAAAAGGATGAAGAGGCTGATTTTTGGTAACGCTTGCTTTTCATTGCTCCCCCCTTCCCCCCAGCCCATCTTCTGTTAAGTCCCGCTGGCTAATCAGTCGGAATGAGTAAGGGTTTCTGCAGCATCTTTGATTGACAGGATGGTCAAATCACTTCCTGATTGTGTGGCTTTAGCCTGGTGAAGGCCCGGGGGTGAGTCTTGAACAACTTCAATCTCTTGGAGCCTCTCAGGGATCAGGCTGCTCCATATTCACTCTCTTTAAAGAGATCAGCATTCATTTTCCTTTAAAGTTGGGGTGAGTCTGCCTGAGTTGCATACAAATCAGATGAATGAATTCATTACGAAAAGCTAGATTAAGTTTTGCAGCTGTTCCGCCTGGGGATCTAGTAGAGAGAAGGGCCAACACAACTGAAAATCCTTTACTGATCAAGGCAGTTTGAAAATGCAATCTTACGTGGTAAGCAGCATTCAGAATGCTGAAATGAAGTGAAAAATTAAAATGACTTTGCCTAAACATGTGGAGTCAGGAAGTCCGGGGTGCCTCATGCATGTGCCTAGGAGTGAGTAACAGGAGGTGTTTTTTTTTTTAATGCTGGCTCATCCCAAAAAGATAGAGTAGTAAGAATTTCACGAATTTCAAAGATTTTATAAATTTAGGACAGAACGCTGCTATTTGGCACTTTAGCAACCTCACTTAGCCATTGTCCTGACACTAAAAACCTTTGAAATATATAGGAGTTTCCATGAACTGGTTTCGTCTTGCCTGGTAGCCCTAGCACACTCATGCCAGCATGTCTTCTTTCTTTCTTTCACAAATGTGGCCACTCGTCCTGCCAAGACTTAACAACTGTGTCCTGTGCCAGAAATATTCTGGGATGAATTTTCTCTCTTTTCTTGTCTTTTATTCTATGTTGAAGGAGTCCCATTTGTCTTTTTTATCTTCCACTTGTTCCTCTACTGGTTTGGAAATCATCCAGTCTATTTCTTACTTTTGGTGGTGACCCTAGGAATTTTACCAAGTGTGCTTAAATTAGCCACCTTTCAGATGAACCCACATCCTGGCCTGCTTCATTGTCATACAAGTTCTTTATAAAACATGAATTCCATTGATCTCATCTTGATTTATAAGTTATTATATGATTTTTAACTTTATTAAAAAAGACAAACTCCAATTGGAATTATTATTACTGTTTTATACCATCACTGATGATTAATATTAGCTCACTTCATTACTTCTTACTTCTCAGAGCCTACAGGTGAAATCACTCTTCTTCCTGAAATACCTCTTTTGGCTTATCATTTAATGAGGGTGTGCTGGTGATGAACTTTATCAGGTCTAGAAATGTCTTGATTATGACTCTATTTTTGACACATTCACTGAAGATCGACTTTTAGATTGACATTAATTTCCTTTGAGTTCTTTAAGGCATCATTGTACTGTCTTCAGAATTTTATTGATGTATTGAAAAATCAGTTGTCTAAGTTATTTCTTTAAGTGTAATCTGCTTTTGTTCCTCCTGACTTCTTTTAAATTTTTTTCTCTTTTGAGTTGATTTGTGGTAATATCATGATAATGTATTTAGCTTGGGACTTCTTTTAGCTTATCCTCCCCAGGGTTTATTGTTGTTGTTAGGTATTGACTTAGTTCTGATTCACAGTGACTCCGTGTATCACAGAAAGAGACACTGTGTAGCATTGTGCTATCCTCATAACCTTTGTGTAAATCCATTGTTGCAGCAACAGGTTCAGTAATCTTGGTGGGGATTTTCCTCTTTTTTCTGATGCTGCTTCATCTAGCAGCTGTGCTTCACCAGGGACTGGACCTTCATGTTAACATATGTCAAGTATGGAAGATAACATCTTGACATTCTTGTTTCTGAAGAGCATTCTTTCTCAACTTCTTCCAAGACAGTTTTGTTTGTTCTCTGGCAGTTCATAGTATCTTAAATATTCTTTGCCAAAATCATAATGAAGGTGTATCAATTCTCCTGTGGTCTTCATTTTTTCATTGACCAGATTACACATGCATAAGAGATAAATATGTCATCGGCATATCACAAGTTATTCATGAGTCTTCCTCTAATTCTGATGCCATGTTCATCTTTATAAAGTCCAGTCCCTTCGACTAATTTTTCAGCATGCATATTGAATATGTGTAGTAGAAGGATGCAACTCTGAAACACAACTTTGTGGATTTAAACCACACAGTAAATCTTCATTTTGTTTGAAAGATTGAATCTGTTGTGTGTAGGTTACCCATGAGAACAGTGAAGTGTTCTCTAATGTCTGTTCTTTGCAACATCATCCATAATTTGTTATAATCCACACAGTCAAGTATTTTGCATAGTCAATAAAACCCACTAACCATATCGCAGATATCTTCTGCTTTCATACAGGAGTTATCTGATGTTATCACGGCTATATCTCATTCTACATCTTTGAACTTAATTTGCACTTTTGTCTGGTAGTTCCCTACTGCAATGTTTTGAATTATCTCCAATAAAACTCTACTTGTAGTGATATATTTTGATGGCTTCTGCCTTCTGTCTGATCTCATTTCTTTAGAAAGGACACAGATCGGGATCTCTCTCAGCTTTAGGAGAGATTAATAGGCATTTCCTGCACTGAATCTGTTTGTTGAGATATTTCAATTGGTGTTTCTCAATTCTGTGAACTGTGTGTCTCCAATGCCTTCAATGAAGCTTGCATTTCTTCCTAGAATACTGCACCATTAGTTTTTGATCATATACTTTCTCCTGAAGTAAGTGAATGTTGATCAGGTTTTTTGGGCACTCATACGTTGTATTCTTTCTATCTTCTTTTGATGTTTCCTGCATTGTTCAATATTTTGCCTTTAGAATTCCTTTATATTGCAACCCAAGGCCTGGGTGTTGTTTTTTCCCCTTTATGTCTTTGAGCTTGGGAAATGCCAAGTGTGTTCATCCTTTTGGGGTTTCTAGCTCTAGTTTTTTTGCACATTTTAATACTTCATGTTGTCTTCATGTGCTGCCCTTTGAAATGTTCTGTTCAGCTATTATGTTCATTTCTTGCATTTGCTTCAGCTACTCTGTGTTAAAGAGCAAATTTCAGAATCTCATCAGATATTTGTTTTGATCTTTTCTGTTCTGTATTTTTAAATGGTCTTTCTTTCTCCCCCCATCCAACATGTATAATGCCTTTGGTTAAACTTGGTCTTTGAAATTAGTAATTAATGCATCAAATCTGTCCTAGAAATAGTTTCTAAATTTAGATGAGATATGCTCGAGTTTGTACTTCAGGTTTTGTTGATTTTTCTTTCAACTTCAACTGAAGCTTGTACATGATCAATTGATAGTCTCTGTGGGCCCTTTGCTAATGGTATAAAGCTTCGCCATCATCTTTTCCCACAGATGTAGTCAATTTGATTACTGTGTATGCCATCTGGGGAGGTCCACATGTATAGTTGCCACTTAAAGTGTTGAGAAAATGTATGTAAGGTGAATACATTGTGGCTTTGTATGATTCCCTCAAGTGATTCCCATTCTCATTTCTACTGGCAAGACCATAATTGCTGTTCATTTTCCCTTGTTTCCAACTTTGATTTTCCAATCACCAGTAATTCTCACTGCCTCTCGGTTGCATGTTTGCCCAATTTCAAGCTGCAAAAGTTGGTAAAGATCCTCATTTCTTCAATTTTGCCATTTGTGGTTGGAATTAGTCTGAATGGGTGTTGCTGTCAGGTGCTGTCTAGTCCATTCTGAACCAGATCACCCCTGTGCACAACAGAAAGAAACACTGCTCAGTCCCGGACCAGCCTCCCAAGTAAGCCTGTGCTTGAGTTCATTGTTGCATCCATGCCATCAGTACTTCTCATTGAGAGCTTTCCTCCTTTGCACTGCCCTCCTGCTTTACCCAGCACAAGATCCTTCTCCAGGGACTTGTGTCTCCTGACAAAATGTCCAAAGTTGGGAAGATGAAACCTCGCTATCCTTGCTTCTAAGGGGCACTCTGATTGGACTTTTTCCAAGACAGATTTGTTTGTCCTTTTAGCCATCTATGCTATTCTTCTCCAGCACCACGCTTCAAAAGGAACAATTCTGCTTTGGCCTTTTTTATCCATTGCTTAGCTTGCACATGCAGATGAGGCAAATGAAGACTCCACCACTTGGGTCAGTCACTCCTTAGTCTTCACAGGTCATATCTTTGCTTTTTCAGTATTCTAAAGAGGTCTTGTGTAGATTTACCTAACATAATTCATCTTAATTGCAAGCATCAGTATACTCAAATATTCTCACAGCTTCAGAATAGATATTGAAATTGCCTGGTTGATGATGCACACGAACCCATCCCTCTTCAATTTGTCATTCTCAGTATTTTCAAAATAGCCACTACCAATCCATTTTAACTCACTTGTGCCTAGAAATTCAACCTTTATGTGTTCCATTTTATTTATTATGGCTATCCAGTTTCCTAGATGTCATACATTTTCTGTTCAGGTTCTGACGGGATGTTTTGGATGTTTCCTTTTTACTCAGAGTGGTGCCACACCAGCAGATGAAGTTCTTGAAAGCTTACACCCACCCACATCTTGAAGGTTGATTCTGCTTGGAGAAAACAGTTCTTCCCTAATTGTATGCTGAGTAACCTCTAGCCCAAGGAGCTCATCTTCTGGCATGGTTTCAGATAGTGTTCCAATGTTGTGAAAAGGTTTTCACTCATTCACTTCAAGGATCTCCTTTCTAGCCCGTAATAGTTTGGAAGCTTTTTGGAATGTTGTCGACGATGGTATATGACTTCATTGGAACATGGAATACCGGAGACATAGTGTGTAGTATTGCAGCAACATGCAAGCTTCTATGATAAACCAAACTGTCGGGCAAGGGGATGACTTTTCTTAAAATGGATTGTTGTATTTGATCAGTTCTTGAACAATTTTAGGTAACATATTTAAGATATTTTATCTTACTCATTCTCTCTTCTTATTATGAAACTCCAGTATTTAGGACATCTCATTATATTGTCCACATATTTTACCTTCCATTTTAAATGTCTGCAACTTTTTCTCATCTTTTCATGCTTGATTTAGAATCATTATTTGGTTTTTCTTCCTAGGGCATAGTAGACATTCAGTAAGTCTTTGTGGAATGAGATGAAACAAAATTTTTAAAAATCCTATCACATGAAGCAAGTATTCTGTATGACATACAACTAGAAAAGTTGATCTGATAAAATTATTCAATTTTCTTTTGCAAAAACTGAAGAATGAGAGTTAAATGACTGGACAAGACTACAGCATCATATAGCAGGAAATCTGGCCCCAAAGTCAGACCTGGCCCTTATTTATTGTTCTAGCCAATTCACCACACAATTTCTCTTTATAATTCAAAATACTATGATATAGGTAGGGACTAGTTTCTTTTCATAAAAAGTTATAATATCAATTAACTTAAGTGCTAACAGACACTAATGTTGGAATTTTTATTGAAATAGGGAAAAACAGTGGATGCTTTCAGATCTAATCAAGAAATATTCTCCTTGGTATATGCAGAGGAGGTTGGTGGGAAATGGGGAACTTACGATGAGTACAACAATGAAGAAAATATTCTAAAACTGAGTGTCATGATGATTGTACAACTTTTTTGGAAGTGATTGAACCATTGAATTTTATGATATGTGAATTACATACCAGTAAAACTATTAAAAAAGAAATATTCTGTTATGCTTCAACCCATGCCTTGTTTTTTGGGGAGAACTTAAATATAAATGTATGTTCTCAATCACTGGTGTGCCAAAAGCTACCCATCAGCCTCCCAGATTAAAGTAAATTTATAATGCAATCTTGTTTATAATAAAATAATGGCTAATGTGTAGAGAATGCTAAGAAGGCACATATAGCATTGCCTGACTGGCCTTTGGACATGGACCCCATATCATAAAGTGAAGTGTGGGGAGACACACAGGATGGAGTAAGGGAAAATGCAGAGAGAACACAAAATAAACCTAAATGCCTATAATAAAAAGTATGCGGGAGTATAAAAAACTGATTCATATTAAAAGACTAGGAAATTGTCATGTTTATATAAGGATAAATCAATGTAATAGCTAAAAATCCTTTCTGGAAGTTTGAATTAAACTAAGCAAGTATATTAAATTACAGCTTTTTGAGCTATAATATTTTGTGTCCTCTTGCTTTTGATCTGTGAAAGCATATTTTAACATAATATTTATTCATATATATGATTAATTTTCACTGATTGTATTATTTCTCAATATGAAATTATATAATGATAGAAGTAAAATAGATATTAACCCCATGGACTCACTTTCTCCCTTCCTGACTTTGAAATACTAATTGCTTCTTTACACTAACTCAGTTCTCCCTATATGATACAATTCTTTTTCATAAATGATACTTATGTGATGATTTAAAAAATATTTTCATATTACTTTCTGCTTGCTTTGAAACAAACATCACAACTACAACGTTCATCTTTTCTGTTTGATAGAGCAGCCTCATGTAATGTGACTTTGAGAACAATTCTCTAAAGAAGAGGTACATCAGCTTAGTTGTACAGCAAAAAGAATAACTAATGAGAAGAGGTGGTATCTAAGTTCAAACCACAAACTACAGATCATCTGGCTGGGCTTCCTATTTCTATCCTCAATATGTTTTCAGACCAAAATAAACCTTCCTCTCCTTCACTTCAATGAGGGAAGTCTTATCATGCAATTATTAGTTTTGACATATACTTTGAAGACTGTCTTCTTTCAGGCAGTCATCTGCATTTAAGCCATCTGTCAGATTCTCTTTCTTATTAGTCATGTCCCTGAGAAACCAAATGTTGTTCTTACTAATCCTTAAAGACCATGAAATTCTATTGATCAGAATTGGGGAAAGATGACATGCAGTTGCACACAGATCTCATCCTTACAGTACAAAGCAGAATGAAGCATTGGAAATGAAACAAATGAGTGAAAAAATAAATCATTTTCTTGTGATTTAGGCAAAAGTTTAAAGAATATATTAGTTTTCCAGTAGACACATTATAGACATTATGTTATATGACCTTAGTTGCAGTTCCTCAATGTAACAGCACTCTTCCCACTGGATCCTCTCTGGATTTCCCATTTTCATTTATACTTATTTCCTGCCCCTTCTATCTCCTAAGTTTTGTTTCATGAAAAATGATGCCCTCTTGGTCTCTATATTTAATTTTTCTGAGGAACAAGTTGGTCATAAGTGTTGATGTTCACTGTTTAGCTCTATCGATTGTTTGGCTCAGCAAGAACAACTATCTATCAGTATGTATTTCTTTCTGAACACCTTTTTGGATTTGAGTGGTTGGTTGGTTGAAATTGTAATCTGTTTTGTGTCTTGAAGTGAAAAAGAATTGTCCTAATATTTCTACTTTGCTTGCTTACAGCACTCAAATATCCACAAAGAGGTGGTTACTAACCCACAACATTTAATCCTAATACATCCAAATTTAAAATTTAATCTAAGGGAAGACTTGAAGTTAGATGTACTGAGAAGGAAAATATCCACTATTTTGTCTAAAATCTAGACCAGGTCTTATACTTATTGATCATGAGATTTGGGTGAGTTATTTGACATAATTTGCTTTTATTATCATCTGTACTTTTAACGAGCAAAATCTTTCCTAATAAAGTTGCACACAAAGGATGAAATAAAGTAATATATTTCTTAATTCAGTTATCTGATTTTCCACTTCCCTATTCCTCCACTTATCTATATGCCCATTCAACAAATATGTATTACTAATACAAGTGCCAGGCACTGGGAGTAAAGCATCAATTAAATATAAGTCTTCCCTCATAGAGCTTAAATTCTGTCAGGGGAAAACAAACAGGTTATGAAAAATTAAGCTCTAAGCGTGTTAGATAGCAATTGGTATATGGAGAAAAACTAAGCGACAGGGAGCCTAGGGACTTGCAATTTTAATTGGATAAGCAAGAAGACTTCAAAGAGAAGATGACATTTAAGAGAAGGCCTAAAGGAGGTAAGAGAGTGTGTCTGAAAATATCTGGAGGTAAAGTACCCCAACAAAGGGACTGTAAGTGTAAAATTCCTGTCACAAAGGTGTGCTGGGATTGATTACTCAAGGATCAGGTAGGAGACCAGGGTAACTGGAATGACTTCCAAAATGAAGACTAATTGGGGAGGGGGTAGGGAGAGGAGAATGAGAGCAGATAACATGGCTTCTTGTAAGTCACTGAAAAAGATTTGGTTTATATTTCATATGAAACGTGGGGAGCCATGACAGGCTTTGATCTTCTGTGTTGAGAAGAAAATAGGCGAGGAAAGAAAGCCAAGTAGGGGGGTGGGCACGGAGGTGGTGGTAATGACAGAAGGAGAGAAGCATGTTAGGAGACTCTGACTGTTATCCTGGGCCAAGTTGATAACAGTAAGGTAGTGAGCATGGTCGATTTTGCTATGTTTTAAAGGAAGATCCAATAGGATGTGTTAGCTACTTACAAAAATAGAGAAAAAATAGAGAAAATAAAGGTGGTGAGGAGGATTCAGCCTGGAGTATTTGAAGAGGGCACCCACTGTGTACTGAGAAATGGAAGGGGGCCAACCAGGGTAGGAGTTGGAATGATGGGAAAGATGAGGAAGTTTGTGTTAGACTGATGCATTTATGCTGTGTTGACCTCATGTACTGACAAGCTCTAAGAGCGCCAGACCACAGAATCCTCCTGGTGGTTGAGAGGAGGTGATGCGCAGAGATGATTGAATGGCTATCTCTCTGAGCATTCACTCTGACATAAAGAGATGGCCATGAATACGGAAAAGCACACCAAAGGGAAGAAAGACTAAGTTAGGTCCGAGGAAGACAGTATCATTTCTATCTAGAACTTCTCTCTGGAATAGAAATATGCGATCCTCTATATGGCTTACATTTAGTCATTTCTCTCGCCTGCAGATGAGGCATAACCAATATCACACCATATCTGATTATAATCATTTTTTGACCTCTTTAGAGATAAGACAGAAAGAGACTTCTATTGCCCTGAAAACACTCATAAACCAGGCTTGGAAAGATAGGAGAATATACACTTCTTTAAAAAAAAAAAGTTGAGTAAAAGCCTTGAGTGAAATTAAACCTTCTGCTAACAGTTTTTCTATAATTTTCCCCAGTCTTCTTGCCTACCGCTGGGAATTGTGTAGATTAAAATGTATCTTCCTCTGCATGCTGACAGACAAGAATTCGAACTGTTACTGTCATGGATTGAATGGTGTGCTCCCCCATTTGGCTGTCCATGAGTCCCAGGATTGTGTGATTATCCTGCATTTTGTACTGCATTGTAAATCCTAATCTCCATGTGTGTTAAAGACATAGGGCTAATAAAAACCCTCTGTCATGGAGTCAATGACAAGGAACAGCGACCTGCAGAAAGTTTCTGAGGAGTTGTAAGCCTTCACAAGACCTGTCAGATTCATTTTTCTCCTATGCAGTAGCTGATTGGATTTGAACAGCCAATCAGGACCGCCTGAATTAGGTTACGTTGAAAGAGCACTGAGTTATGTTTGTTTTTGTATTTTTATGAAGCCAGAGGAGGGTGGTGTGCATCACCCTGAGTTAAAAATAGAAGACAAACTGTCTGCCATTAAGTCGATTCAAACTCACAGCTATTTCATCAGGCAAAGGGGGGGTTCCCCTTTGGGTTTTGAGGCTCTAGATCTTTCTGGAGGCAAAAAGTTTCATCTTTCCACAACGAAGCAAGGGGTGGGATAACCTCCCAGCACATAGCCCCTATCCCAACAGAGTTCCTCCTCCTTCCCGTACTCAGGTCGCAGCTCTGATCCAATATAAGGGATGTTGTCTTGAAGAGTTTCCGACAGCACTTTTTTTTTAATCTCACTAGAAATATAAAGAGAGGAAAACTAACAGCAAGGGAGGAGTCTCAGTACCTTTAGGAAGGAAGAACTAGTCACAAAGTAGGATTGGGTTGTGTAGTGATTACATGTTGAGCTACTAACACCAGCTGCTCTTCAGGAAGGCCGGCCTTCCTGCTTCCATGACCAGTGTCAGTGCCAGAAACTCCCAGGAGCAGCTTTCCTCTGCCCTGTAGGATCACCCTGAGTTGTCATGTGCTCAATGGCAGTGACTTTGATCAAGAACCTCTTAGATTCAGGGGTAGATTGGTGCCAAGAGACATGGAGATCTCCCAGGAACAGCCAGGCCCGCAAATGTTGAAAGGAGTTAAGGGCCTTCTCCCAACCCAGACAGAAAAAGAATACCTGCCCTTAGATCTGGGGCCCCGCATGTGTGCGTCTAGCCTCCTCGACTGTGAAGGCATACATTTCTCCATGATCAAGCCATCGACTTGTGGTATTTGTGTTCCAGCAATAGTAGATAACTAAGACAGTCACGGTGCCTAATTACCAGTGATTTGATAAACAGCCCATTAGTTTTCAAAGGAACATCTTTCTAAGATTCATTTTGGATGAAATTAAGGGGTGTTAGAAATAATGGCTAAGGCAATTTGAAAGCAATGTCTAAGACTAAATTGACACCAATGAGAACTAAAGTAATTCTGCTAGGGTGGTAGATCATTGGTGTTTCCATTTTCATTTCTCAGTGTTTTATTATTTTTAAAGAAATAGGAAAGAACGAATATCATCATTCTGTATTCAATTGGTACAGTTTGGGATAGGATGTTTGATTTTTTTAAAGTTATGAAAAAGGATTATTGTCTTTGGGCAGTATTGGCAAAGCTCAAAGAGTGTGTCCATTTTTTTTCTTCTTCTTGCTTGATACTATGTTAGTAGTTCAAGTAAGGAAGAGGGTAAAACAAGTGGTGATTGGACCTGACAGTATAAAAAGGAAGCCACTGAAGTGGGCTTCTGTTGGTAACCCTCACTTTAGTTTCTCCCAGGAAGAATCTAAGATGCACTGTAGGAAGTCAGGGTGAAAGAATTCTCCAGAACACAGAAAATGCATGTGGCTGGCTAATTTTGGGGTGCAATGCACAATTTTCCATATTAAGACCTAGGTTTGCAGGAATTCTTTTTTTTCATAATTCTATTTCTTGGAACTTTCAGATAGAATGCTAAGAGTAAAGGAAAAGAGGAGAAAGAACATCTTAATTTTCTAGTCATAGTCTGTCCGATGGCTTCACTTTAAAGTTTGACATTTTAAGGAGTTGCTCTATTTCTTAATTGGTTCTATTTTCTTTTCTCTCACTCTCTCTACACACATGCCCACTCTTTTGTTTGAGATCCGTGTATGGGTCAAATGGTTAACGAAATGCTAACCAAAATATTGACATTTCAATTTCACATCCACAGATGCCTCTGGAAAAAAGGCCTTGTGGTCAAAATCTTTAATATTCAACCTCTGAAAACTTATGGAGCTTCATTCTAGTCTGACACACATGAAATTGCCAAGCATTTGAATTAGTTGGGCAATAACTGATGTCTTTGTCTTGCACAACACTTAGCAGATAACTTTGACTGTTAAAGTTGAGGAACTAGATGATTTCCACTGGCATCAGGAAAAGATCATGGGCTTGCTGGCCATCGAACGTTTGCCTCAAAGAGAAAAAAGTAGATGCAATGAACATTTATTTGTCTCCAAATAGAATCGCCTTCCTTTTCTTTATTAACTTTCTCCAAGGAACTGGACCTCTTTGACTCAATGTTAATTTCTGTTGTGTGAACAAGAAATTTGGTTGCTATGCAAGGCCAACCTGCTTTAACTTTTCCCATTCTGGCTATTATTTAAGTCCATCCAAATTAAAAATAATAATAATATTTTGTTGGGTTTTTGGTACTGGTACTGCTTCTTCAGTCATGGTTGAATGGGCTCAAAATCTTGCTTGATATCAATTAGTTTGCTTAATATTCATGAGCACCTGATAGCGTGAAAGAAACCGTGGAAGCATAGAGGTTATTCATTGGGATGCTAGATGCAAAGTCAGCATTTTGCAATCACTGACACTCTGCTTGAGAAAGACAAGACTTTCTACTCTTTTGAAGAGTAACAGCCCCAGGAACCCATAGGCGCAATCCTACCCTGTCCTATAGATGGGGTCACGGTGAATTCAGAATCAACTGCACGGCAGCGAGATGATGGAGTAACTGTCAGTCACATATACTCTGAGGCCTAGTATAAGGAAGATTAGACGTACTGGCTTCGATGATTGAGTAGATCCAAGATCAGGATTAGCTGTAGGGTCAATTCGATCAAGCCGTTCACTGACGTCCTGAGAATCGATTGCTCCATCTTCTGATCCTTTATTCCAGCCCCAAGCCAAGTGCATGGTGCTCCTTATAAATGTGCAGCGCTCATCTTTTTTTCTTTCTCTCACCTTTCCTTATGCTCAAGCTTGCTTGAAGGCCCCTTGGAACTTGAGGTTCCCATCCTCACAGCACCCATGAAAGGGAGAATCTGCCTCCATGCTCATAGAAGCAAAAGTCCTAGAAGTGAGCTTATTAACAACATGCAAATGTGTGAACTACTAGAGATCATAGATCCTTGGAGTCGAGTCTGTGGACATTAAATCTTGATTCTGCCATTTACTGAGTATGTGGTTTCACTTTAGATAAGTCCTTAGGAATCAATACTCCCCAGGTGACCATTTCTGCTTATGTTTGATGTCCAGAGTTGGCTATAACAAATGAAAGCCATGTAACCTGATTTTTTCCCACGTTTTTAGATTGGACACTGATTAAGAAGCTCAGATACTACCTGAAAAGTTGCTGGTTTGACTTCGCCAGTCATGCCACAGGAGAAGATGTGGCTGTCTGTCATTCAATAACAATTACAACATTGAAAACAATAAATAAAAAAAAACAAAATAAAAATCAATCACAACATTGGACGCCCTGGGGAGCAGGCCTTCTCTATCCTATAAGTTTGTTTCAAGTTGAGGCTAACTTGACAATGGTGGATTTGGGTTGCTTTTAGAGAAACAGATGTGATGGTTCAGTAACTACAATATTGTAAGCAAAGGAGGCTTAGTCCCGCTCAGTCTTCTCAGATAAAAAAAATTATCCTCATATTATCATTGAGATTTTTATTTATTCGCTTTACAAGTCTACCAAAAAAAGGTTATGAAAAAAAAGAAAAAGGTTATGGTTGCCCAACTTTTGCTTGAGGGACTTTCTTCTGATGAACTTTCTCTAAGCAGAAAAGGTTTCATAGAGTGTTAATCAATTTATTCTAAACATCCATGAAAAGTTTTATATAATTGTATAGTTCTAATTTTTGATATATGTTTTACTTTAGAAGGTCACTGCCTCTTTTTAAGATAGATTTTTAACATTACAAAGTATGAATAAATATAGATTAATTATTGAAAGCTAGACTCAAACCTAGCATATGTTAAATTTATATATATATATATGCATGTTAACTATCTCCTTATCCCTCTTACCTCCATAATACTTCCATCCTTCCACTGCATATTTTTGCCTGTCCTGATCTGACTTGTTATGTTTTTTATATTTGCAAACTATCCCATTGGGTAGTCAAAAAACATTGCTATCATAAATACATATTTAGCAGGGCAACTCTAAAGCTCAATTTGGAAAATTAGAAGCAATTTTGAATTTATCATCTTTGACACTTTTGTACAGAGTTTGGGTTATATGAAAGCATAGTTATCAAATAAGGCTGGAATATCCTACACATACCATGGAATTGAAAATTTGCAGGACAGCTCTGTAGTTTTGAGATTAATACACAGTTTCAGGCCATGAGGCTTCCCAGGACACCCAACTCTTGTGAAATCAGTGACCCTGGGAGCTTACCTTGTATTGTCAGAATATTCATGGTCATAAAAATATAATATAAATATGGGGACTCTGTAGGCACGACCACTTACTTTCAATTGAGTTTCATATTGGTTTCTAAGTCTCACACCTTTGAGACTCCACTCAACCCAGCGAGGGAAGCACAAAGACTTTTGTAAGAAATATCCAGGGGATGTTAGGTCATGCAGTGGAGACACCAGAAGCCAAGAGAGCTGTCCTCAAATATTTGATTGAACTGGAAGAGAAACCCAAGATGGAAGATTTTGCAGAATTCTATTTGACTTCATTTAGTGAGAGCATTCCTGAGAATTACAGAGCATAAACAAAGGACCAGGCTGCTAGGAAGAGGTCAAGAAGCAGCTAATGGTATCATTCAAGTTATAGAGTGGAGGCATGATGTCTAGTCTCATGCCCCACTTTCTTAGATACACAGATCATCAGAATGACCTTGAGAAAACAGGAGCAAACTTAGATCTCCATCCTGTTACACAAACTGACTCCATGACTTGTGAAGGAACTTGTTTGAGCTGGCTGAGTCTTGAAACCATCTCCACATTTTTTAAAGAGCAAACAAACATAATACCATTCCACCGACCACCACCACCACCCTCCCACCCTGTGGACAGTCTGAGGCCCTAAAACAAGGAACACATATTTCTGATGGTCATAGGAACCAAGACATTGCTCCTTTAACCATCTCCAGGTGGGTCCACCCACATGCAGATCCACCTACTTGCAGACACACCCACATAAGAGTACCCCGCGTGAAGACTGTTACCCATACTATACCATGCTTCAAGGCGTAATTTCATTTGTAATTAGAAATAAATATTTCACAATATATAATTACATCTTGTTTTGTGATTAATTACTATGCTTTAATTATGTTCCATTTGTAACTATGAAAATGCATCCTGCACATCAGATATTTACATTATGATTCATAGAAGTAGCAAAATTAGTTAAGAAGTAGCAATGAAAATAATTTTATGGTTGGGGGTCACCACAACATGAGGGACTGTATTAAAGGGTCACGGCTTTGGGAAGGTTGAGAGTTACTGTGCTAAAAGCTTGAAAGTAGCCATATGAGGTACAATGATGATCTGTACTCTCCTTTAGAAACAGAGGAGCAGAGTGATGAATGGGGGAGGAACTGGAATGCATGCTCAATTGCCTTCATGAACAGCTGCCTCCTTTGTCCTGAGACTTGAAGAAATGGATGACCTGGATACCATTCCTGGGGATTTGGATCAAAGGTTCTATAAAATCCTGATTAAAAAAAGAATTCAGATAATTGAAAACTTTCATGGACTCCTCTGAAGCCATAGAGGTTGGAGGAGCCCCTCAAACTCTTGTATCAAGGTCATTTAAAAATCTTAGACTAAAAATTATCGCCTGGAAGTCTTTTTAAACAGACAGTTTAGCTTGATAAGTAAAGAATGTATATCTTATCCATAATCAGATGAGGAAATTGTGTTAGAGCTTTAATTCTGAGCACAGTTTACAGAAAGGTATTGATGACAATGAAACCTGAAAATCTATTTGCAGAGTCCTGCATTAAGTCTGCATTGAACTCCCTCATACCATTGATCATATATGTGAGTAGTACTGTCCTTAGAGGGTTTTTGAAATTGATTACTACATAAATATTTAATCTAAGTTTTAACATCTTACCATTGTTTCCCTTTGTGACCCATTAAAAATCATTTTATTGGGGGCTCTTACAACATTCCATAAATCAATTGTATCAAGTATATTTGTACATATGTTGCCAGCATTTCCAAAACATTTTCTATACTTGACTCCTTGCTATAAACTCCTCCCCCCCATCCAACCCTTGTGAATCCTTGACTAATTGTTTATTGTCATTATTATTTTGTCTTTCAATATATTGCTTTTCTATTATTTGTTGCCTTTGGGGCGGGCAGGGGGCTATGCAATCAACCTTGTAATGGGTTTGCTCTTTCTTCCCCTTCTTTCTCCCCAACCAAAATAAATCCCTCGTGACATCACTGCTACTGTTTTTGAGGGTTTATCAGTCATCAATTTAATGTGTTGTGAGCTCTTATCTGTACCAATGTGTGTTCTCCAGTCTAGTCAGATTTGTAAAGTAGAACTGGGTCATGGTAGTTGAGGGAGTGGGGTGGGGAAGCATTCAGGAACTAGAGAAATGGTGTGTATTTCATCAGTGATATACTGTACCTTGGTTGAATGGTCCCTTTAGTATAACCCTTCTGTGGGGGAATATCCAATTGTCTACATATGGGCCTTGGATCTCCATTCCAATAGCTCTCATTCACATCAGTATCATTGTTTGTTTCGATCTTTTTATACTGGATCCCTTCAACAGCTATGATTACACAGGCTGGTGGACTTCCTCTATGCAAGCTTATTTAGTTCCCTGCTGAAAGACTGCTTGTTTATCTTCAAGTCTTTAAGACCCAGACACTATATCTTTTGATAGCCTGGTACCATTGGCTCTCTTCACCGCATTTGCTTATGTACCACCCATTTTGTCTTCAGCAATTGTGCCAGGAAAGTAAGTACCAAAGGGTACCTGGTTATTAGAACAAAGTATTCTTGTGTAAAAGGAGGCCTTGAGTAGAAGTCCAAAGTCCATTGGCTATCTTAATACTTAAAGTGTAAAAATTTGTACATTGGCCTCTATTCCTTTCAGTATAAATTATACTTACATATATACGTGCATATAAGTATACCTTATAAATAGCTTTTGCCTCATATTTCTCTCCTCTATTTCCTTTCACCTTCCTCCTATCCCACTATCATGCTCATAATATTTGACTCTCAGTAATTCCTCTTAGATACATTGTATTTGATTCAACCCCACCAGACATTTTCGATTTCTTGTTCTGTTATCCATGAGGTGGTTAGCTCCCCACTCGTCTCCCCCTCTCCCATACCCCCCTGGCACTGCTGCCAGTTGTTTTTTCCCTCAAGATTGTTCTTTGACCAATTTTAAAACTTGTTCTAGTTTTCAGTTCTGCTTTATTATGCATCAAAGTTTATCTGAGTTCTATTTTGTTGCTGCTCATTTTTGGGGTACGTTTTTCTTAAAATGAAATCCACAGGTAAATCCAAAGAGACAGTATCTAAACAATAGAGCTGAAGGATTATGACTGGTGATTTGGGGGGTAAATGGGGAGCTAATAAAAATGGATAAAAGGATGAAGAAAATGATCTAAAATTGATTGTGGTGATGGTTTTAATATAATTAAACCATTGAATTGTATGCTCTTTGAAAGGTCTTCCTCTGACGAATCTGCTTAACAACAGTAACCTGAAAGGTTAGGCGAGAAGCTTAGTGGAAAGTGAGTTTATTTTTACGAGGAGGCACAAGCAGAGGTTGAGAAAGGTTGCACAACTTGGTGGGTGTAATCGATGCCATTGATTTGTACAGGCAACCATTGTTGGATCGGTGTACATTCAACAAAACAATCAGAATTACTTATGAAAAAACAAATCCACCACAGACTAGTTGCTTTCATGTTGATTCTGATGCATGTAATTGGGTTGCAGTAGAACTGTGCTTCCTAAAATGTTTCACAAGAAGATCTTTAAACCTTCCAGTTTTTCAGAAGAGAAACCCAAACTGCACTTCCTGCCTGGGAGTTGACTTTGACCCATGACAACCCTCTACACAGGAGAGAGGAGAACTGCCCCTGTGCGCTCTGAGATTCTCAATCATTATGGGATTAGAAAGACTTGCCTTTCTCCCGTGCAACTGACGGTGGTTTCAAACCGAGGACCTTGTGATAAGCAGCCCAACTCATACTTCACCGTGCCACTATCAGAGCTCCTTACAAAGCCACTGGGGGAATATAGGTATTTTAAAGAAGGTGGCAAACGTAGCAGGAAGCAAATGTGTGAGGTGGATTGCGTGGGTACTGCGGCAGAATAGAGGCAGGCCTTGTTTGAAAGTGCCATATCGTCCTTTATCTTGCCCACGTGACAATTGAACCTTAATATTGCCAGATTCTCTGAATTTTCAAGACTCGACAGACATTGATATTTTAAAATGTAAAATCTCTCAATTAAAAAGCAATACTGGCAACTAAGAACCAACGAAACAAAGCCACAGCCTCACAATTGTATTGTGAATGGAGATCCAAATCAAACTTCCCTACAAATTAACTTTGGCCCCCTGGTCACCTTTTTTGTGACATCTGGAACAGGCAACAAGATAATAAAATTAACGAATAAATAACTATGTGGGTCACAGATGAGAATTCAGAATCTTCATGTTTCAGATAACGAACATCTTCATCATTTACACTGTGTAATGTCTTGATCATGGGGTTTGGGTCTATTAAACAGCTTTGTTTCTTCACAGCAGAAACCTTGAGAGGGAATATGGTTGTGTAAACTATCCAAGATACACACTTCAGTCAAGGCTCTGCTGAATACTACCATTAAAACTGCATAATATTGGAGGTATGATGGGACCATGGAAGCATGATGGGAACCCAGAGACTTGAAACAATATTCCTGAGTACCTACCTATCAGCAAGTGGCCTGGTAAAAGCATTTAACCTACCTGAATCCCAGACTCTGTGCCAGAAAAATGGAAAGACGCATTCCTACCTCATCAGGTTACTGTGGCTTTGAGTGGAAGGAGATATCTGAAGCATCAATCAGTGACAACACTGGAGAGCTGCTGCTAGTTTTGAACCAACCCTGTGGGCCTCAGTCCCACACATAGCCATTGCGCCACCAAGGCTCGACTACAACTCTTTTGTGGGGTACCAGCCCCCACCATTGAACAGGCCCAAGAGGGCAGTTGTGTAATTGAGGGGTAAAATTAAAGAGACATCAGACTAGATAAGTTATGCAACTGCTCACCTCCTAGACAGCCATGATCTCAACAACCAGGTCCAGGTGCAGAGAGAGAATATAATTCCAATAATGAATTCTATACACTTTGGAGATGTGCATGACCCCCTCACTAATTACATCACAACAGCAAAGGGTTGTACCATAGGCATGTATGCAATAGGAGAGGGACGGGCTAGGAGTGTACATGCAAAAGGAAGGGGAGGCACTAGGGGTACACATATGACAAGATAAGAGGACTCTAAAGTCAAGATGACAGTCTAACCTCTGTCCTCCTTGAGTTGGCTTGACCTTGTCTTTGGCTCTCTTTCAGGGGAATAACCCACTGTGCTTATCAGCAGAGTGGGCCCCATCTAGGTTGGGACAGACAATAGGGTCTGATTGCTATAGATGGCTAGCAATCCTTAGGCAGATACTCTTTCAGCAGTTGACCTCCAAGTATATAGTCATTGACCATGTGTTAGGAACCAGCATCTTAGGTTTGGCATATAATATCGTGGGGGGCCGGGGAGACAACCTGGGGAAAACCCTTTCTGTATTCCGCACTCTTTATGGAACTAGAAATAAGAGTCGCTGCTGGTTTCAAAATACGGACCTTGCAGTTAGCAGCCCAAAGAGTAACCCACCATGCCACCAGGGCTCCTAAATTCATGTGTATAAGAGTGCAGAAACTTTTATATATATATCTATAATCATGACCTGAGGCCACATCTCCTCTCCCCTTGTCCAGTGCTTAAGGTTCTGGAAACAAGGCTCAACTTGCTCAGCCTCAAGCACTTTGTTAATATGAGAAATCAAACCAACCCCAACCACTTGCCAGTGAGTCAGTTTTAACTCATAGTGTCCCAAATGGATCACAGGGGAGAACTCTACTACAATGATTCGTATTTTGGAAATAGATCACTAAGTCTTTCTCAATTCTTCTGGAAGCACTGCAAATCTAATCTTTTAATAAGCAATGAGGCCTGTTACTTAACTGTTTTCATCACTAGGCAATGACTCCTAAAGCCACTTAAGCTGACTTAGATTCAGTTGATTCAGAGACTCCCAACCCACAGGAAATACAAGGGAGGTAAATACTGCCTGGTGTATGACTCATCCTTTCAATAATTTGTCCAAATGCTCTGGAAGAAGAAAAAATCTCAACACCTTGGATCTTTTGCATATTGCTGTCTTCATTTCATGAAATTCTCTTAACCTTGCAAAGGCTAGATTGGATTCTATTTGGTCACAGAAGCCTGCACTCATAACTCTGGAAGGGACACTTCATTGCTGCAGAATGTTCATTTGGATCCCTTGGGGATCTATGTGGCCATGCTTTGTGTTGACAGCCTCCTGCAACCTCTCTCAGGTGTATTGAGCAATCTACCTCAGCCTCTCATCTCTCCATGCCTCAAGACAATGTGTAGACCTGTCTACCTTCTCCATCCATCCCTGGATGTGTGAGTCAGCTGGTGTCTGGAACCTCCTCTGGACTAGTGTAGGGTGCTCATGTGGCTGCCACCGAGAACACTCCACTTCATGGGACACTTTGGGGAATTGCTACTTTGCAGATTCTCTTTGTTACCAACATGATCCATGCACCCTCTGTTTGAGAATGATTTAAAATATAATAGTATCTCACTCCACTATTCACCTTTGAAGATCCTAAAATTCACTAATTCATCAAATAGATGATCTCTGGATATAACATTGATATTAATAAAATGTGGCTTATTTTATTTGAATTCAAAGAAAAATGGACACAGACCCACAGTTACGTGGAAAATACTTCATTTAGGAGCCATGACATCACGGGTGAGAAAAAAGTCTGCCATTTTATTGCTGTCACAAAAGAAAATGTATTTATCCCACACCCCTGCATAGAAGGTATGACTGGATGATCTTTCATAGCTCATCATCTTTAACACATACCTGGTTAAAAGCACAGAGGACTATTTACAGAGCAAATAGGACTGTACCTGTCAATATTTATTCTTCAACTCTGGGAGAACAGAATATTTGCTGTTTGAGAGCGAGGCATAGATAGAATTCGGAAGAACATTTAATGACTTCTTTCTCCTAAAATTTAACAATGATAAACCTATCTCCATAGTCTATTCCTATTCACAGTGACCCTATAGGACAGAGTAGAACTTATCACTAGGATTTCCAAAGCTGTAAAAATTCTTATGAGAACAAGACTGCTACATTTTGTATCAGAGCAAGGCTGGTGGGTTAGCAGAGATGACCTTCAAGTTAGCAGCCGAGCATGTGCTGTGCTCCCTTTAAAAGCAACCTCTGGATCAAGGTTCTTAGATTTCTCCCAATTCTTTCACTAATGGTCCTGATGGTTTGGGGTTTTACTTCTAAGTTCATGATCCACCTTGAGTATGTTCTTGTGCATGGGGTGAGGGAGAGATCCTGTTTCATTTTTCTACATGTGCATTTCCATTGTTTACAGCACCATTTGTTAAATAGCACATCACCCTCCCCCTTGATGCTTTTGAGGCCCTTGTAGAACTGCAACAGGGCAGGGTACACAGGCAGGGGAATCTGAAATTGATGAATAGAATTTACTAAGAATAAAACACCTGTGTGCATCAAGAGGGTAGCTAGGCAACCCACAGACTGGGAGGGGATGTTTAGCAAGGACACAACAGACAAAGGGGTTATTATGAAAACCTACAATACCTTCCTTGTCTGCAAAAAGAGGAAAACAGATAACCCTTTGAAGAAATGGGAAAAAGAACTAAGAAGTTTCACTAAGGAGGAGACCCGTATGGTGAATAAACATGTGAGAAATGCCATGTGAGATCATTAGCCATTAGAGAAGTGCAGACACCATCTAACACCTTTGAGGCTAGCCCAAATCAGAAAATCAGAGTGTAACAAGTGTTGGACGGGATGTGGTGAAATAGGAACACTTCTACATTGCTGGTGGTCCTGTAGATATGTACAAGCACTATGGAAAGCAGTCTGGCGATATTTAATGAAAATGGAAATTGAGTTACCTTATGATACAGCTAACTCTCTACTGGGTGTATACCCAGAAGAGGTAAGAAATAAACCATGGCCACTGGTATGCATGTCAATGTTTATTGCAGCACAATTCACAGTCACAAAGAATTGGAAACAATCTGAATTTCCTTCGGTAGATGAGTGGATCAGCAACTCTGGCACATGCACATAATGGAGTACTATGATTCATTTAAAAGCACTGATGAGCCCATGAAGCGCATCTTTTCATGGGAAGAACTGGAGGAAATTATGCTTAGCAAAGTCAGTC
Organism: Nesogale talazaci; assembly: GCA_004026705.1. Taxonomy (NCBI): domain Eukaryota; kingdom Metazoa; phylum Chordata; class Mammalia; order Afrosoricida; family Tenrecidae; genus Nesogale; species Nesogale talazaci. Next base: position 152,792 of record PVJH01000941.1, read on the forward strand.
AATCACAAAAGGAGAAGTACTGTATGAATCAGCTGAGGTAAGTGTAACCAGTATGGTAGGTATAGAAGAGAAGTCTCCTATATCATAACAGTTGGACTGAAATTTAGGGAAAGGGGAGGAGGGTCAAACCAAACCTAGGGAGGTACATTCTGGATGCGACACAGTAATGGGAAAAGGATGGAGCATGGAGGGAGAAAAAGGGAGTTCAAAAGTGAAAGCATAATGGAGGGAGCAGAGCACTAACCCACCCAAGGGGAGCGTACCGGTCTTGTCTCCACAGAAGCTGGAGTGAGCATGCAGATCCTACCTTGAAGCACCCAACCATGAGGACAGCAAGGATACATGAAAGGATGTATGAAAAGAAGTGCCTATAGGGCTGGACACAATCACAATGAGACTGCCCTCCTCCCTGGATTTGGGCATGGCAGAGAACAGGTTGGGGGAGGGACCAGCATTCCACACCTACAGGGAGAAAGACAAGCAGGGAAGAAGAGAGAGCAGGTCTGGTCCATAAGCTTACCCACAATACTTAGAGGACTGTGCCCCCATGGGGACCTAATGGGTCACAGAAAGTGCTGGGCAAACAACAACAGGACATGTCACACTGTGTCCTTACTGAAGCAGACAGCAACAGAGGGCATTTGGGGAGGTGACATTGTGGAGAAGCAATGCAGACTGACCCCTCTAAATGGACCGAATCAAGAAGGGAGCACTCCTGGATGGACAGTTGGGTGGAGAGAACAATGGGTCTGAGAGTTCCTGGGGGTCACAGGGGAAAGGGGGTTAGGGGGCATGGACAGAGTCGGGAATGGGGGAACAAGTGTTCCAGAATCAGTGTGATGAGGGTGTGGGAGGCTTGGGAGGGCTTGGGCAAAGGTAATGTAACTGAAAGAAAGTACTGAAACTCAAATGAAGGCAGAGCATGATGGAAGACAGGAAGAAGACAGAAGGACATAGAGGAAAGAACTAGAAGGCAAAGAGCACTTGCAGAGATCAACACAAGTTGTACATATGCAAATATAATTACTTATGATACGGGGGCAATCTAAGAGCATATACTTATATGTTCAGTACTAAGGTAGTAAATGGACCTTGGGTCCTCACCCAGGTGCTCCCTCAATGCAAGAACACTTTGTTCTATGAATCTGGTATTCCATGATGTTCTCTGGCCCAATGCGATCACTGAAGTAAAATGAGTGCATAAGCAAATGGTTGAAAAAGCTGATGGTGTCCAGCTATAAAGGATATAGTGTCTGGAATCTTAAAAGCCTGAGGATAAACAAATGGCCATCTAGCTGAGCAGTGGCCAAGCCATCATGGAAGAAGTACACCAGTCAGTGTGGCCATGAGGTGTTGAAAGGATTAGGTTGCAGGCATCAAACAAAAAAAAAACCCCAACATATCACTATGTGCTTACCTTCCCAAGGCGATCACTGAGGCCATGTGGGGGTATGAGCAAGAGTGGTGAAGAAAGCTGATGATGCCCAGTTATCAAAAGATCTGGGATCTTAAAGGCTTGAGGGTAAACAAGCAGCCATCTAGCTCAGGAGCAACAAAGCCTACTATAGAAGAAGCACATCAGCCTGTGCGACTATGAGATGTTGAAAGAATCAGGTATCGGGTATCAAAGAATGAAAATTATATCAATATTTGCCCACTCTCCTGATATGATTACTGAAGACAAAATGGATGCAGAGGCAAACAGAGTGGAGGAAGCTGATGGTGCCCAGCCACCAAATGATAAAGAATCTGGGGTCTTAAAGGCTTGAAAGCAAATGAGTGGTCTTTTAGCGCAGAAGCAGCAAAGCCCACAAGGAAGAAGCACATCAGCCGGTGTGATCACAAGGGGTCCAAGGGAGCAGGTATCAAGCGTCAAATAATAAGAAGCACATCTCTACGAATGAGGGGGAGAGCAGGGTGGGGACTCAAGGCCTATTCGTGGGCAACTGGACACCCCCTTATAGAAGAGTAATGGGGAGGAGACGGGCCAGTCAATGTGCAGTGAAGTGATGAAGCATAAAACTTTCCTCTAATTTCTGAAGGTTCCCCCAGCTATCATGATCCCAATTCTATGTTATAAATCCAGCTGGATTGTAAGAGGTACACTGGTAGAGGTGAGAACTGGAATACTGGGAATCCAGGATAGATGACCCCCTCAGGATCAGTACTGAGAGTGAAGTTATTGGATGGGTAGAGGAAAGGTGGGGTAGAGAGAGGGAGTCAATTGCAAGGATCTACACATAACCTTTCTGGTGGATAATCATCAAAAGAGTGGGTAAGAGGAGATGTTGGACAATGTAAGATATGACAAATATTAATAATTTATAAAGTAATGAGGGGTGGTAGGGGAGGGGGAGTGGGGAGGGGAAGGGATCAGAAGTTGATATCAAGAGCTCAAGTGGAAAAGCAGAGATTTGAAGAATGATGACAACAGACATGCGAAGGGACTTGGCACAATATATGTATGTATGTATTGTGATAAGTGATGCATGAGCTCCCAATAAAATGATTCAATAAAAAAGAGAAAATACTCTAATTTGAGTCTTCAAAGGGACTTCCTTCACTAGCTCTTCAACAATTAAAGATATCATGCACAGGAGATTTAGCCATTGTTTAATTTTTTGATTACTGTTGCCATGAACATTGATTAAACAAAATTAAATCCTTAAAAACCTTTTTAAAAAAGCAACTGCTGTCATCACTGTGATCAGACTCATGTTGAGGCCCTGGGGTCCAGACATAAGGTGTCCAGTGTCTGATTTTTCAGACATTCATCACCAGGTCTTTCTTCCGATATTCCTTCGATTCGACTCAACCTCCCAACCTTCAGCAGCTGAGCACAGCAATTGTGCTCATAGAATTCCCTCATAGAATTCAGCCTTTATAAAGTAGGTCATTATCTTTGAGTTCTCTAAAATAAAGTAAGATTAAATAGAGGCAGGCTGTAGGCTTTTCTTTTTAATTAGAAAGAAAAATAACTTTGAAATGTTGATGTGGTCTCCACTTGGGACAGGGTATGGGAAGCAAGATTGCAAAGACAGTTACCTAGGTTTCAACTTCAAAACTTGCTTAAAACTTACTGAGATCAGGACTCTTTTTTTCATTTTAGGACTCTCTTTAAGTGACAGTTTCAGACCTCTGCTCCCAAGATGACAGTTGCTGAGGTATCTGTACAGGCAACACTCTGATTGGGATTCAGACCTGGTAAATTGCTGCCACTGAAATTTTGACAGCACTCATTAACTTAGAGCAATGCCTCATCACCATTTTTAAGGTAAAAATGTTATTAAATCGACTCTTCACTCTTTCTTCCCTATGATGTTGCTTTCACACACATTTCATCTCACATTTATAATTCATTGTGCTATAATTTTCTCCTATTATGTCAAAAATTTTCAATTGCTTCTTCCTTAAAAATACTTTTTCTTCCATTTATTCACTGATACCAGGGTTATTACTTTTACTACAAACATTGCTCACTATCTCAGCATTCATCTCTTTAAGATATGAGGGGCTTCAAACAGTTGGTGGAATTAAAAGATAATGAGATTTTTATGACCTTTTTGAGTGCCCTTGTACCTTCTATCCATGGGGAATAAATGTCTATATTAAATGCCTTCCTAATTTTTAAATTTTCTTCCTAAGATTGTAGAAGGAATAAAATAATCAAAAGTGACATTGTCTTTACTCCCTGCCACCAAGTATAAACCCATTCACCATATCTCCAACTCTGCTTTTGCTTTGGATTTTCACAGGAGGAAAGAAAAGCAACAGTCATTCATCAAATCACCCAAGAGAGAATCACTTGCGATTCACATCTCTCCTTTTTCCTCACGATTCAGTGTGTTTTTCTCAAGATGCACTTTCTACCTACACCCCACCCAGTGTGCCTGTCATCATCACTGCCTAATTGATGACACTGCCTCATTGTACAGATCATAAGGATCCTATATAATAAAAAAAGAAAACCGAATAAAACTGATACATTCTAAAAGTACAATATTTAATATTCCATAGATTACCAGAAGAATGAACAAATTAACCTTAAATTAATACAATCAAACTGTGCTTATGAGTGAGGATAGGGAGATTTTGGGTTGCTTATCATTTTCGACACTCAAGAAAGACTAATATCTAGAGAAGATACCATGGTTGGTTGAGGGCCTGTGAAAATGAGCGACACAGGATATATTTTGGGGCCAAGATGTGGAACTCCATGGGATCCAACTGGGGAACACTCCTGAAGGTCAATGCACAGACCAGACCATGAATTATTTATCGGCTTTTATTTTGTTATTTATTTATATATATTTTTCTGGACACGACTTTTTTGTTGTCATTGTTTTGCTTTCTTAGGTCATTTCCTCTTATGATGTCTTTTTTATGATGTCTTTTTTTGGGTATATATTATTATATCTGCAAGTCTATCTAGATAAGATAGGATGGATTGAACAGTCTGGAGGAGAAAACAATGGGACTGATGGTTCTGGGGAGAACATGAGAGATGGAGAGGTGGGGAAAGAAATTGGTTTTGACCAACCCAGGCATAGATAAGGGAGCAACAAGTGATTCAAAATTAGTGACAAGGTGGGTGTGAGAGGCCTGACAGGGATTGATCAAGAGTAATGTAACCAAGAGAAATTACTGAAACCAAAATGAAGGCTGAGCATGATAATGGGACAAGAGGAAAGTAAAAGTAAAGAGGAAAGAACTGGAAGACAAAGGGCATATATAGAGGTCTAAAGACCAACATGTACCTAGGTAAATATACTTAGATATTATGGGGCAATAGATCTATGTGTAGGTACTTATAGGGTTAGTATTAAGACAGCAGATGGGCATTAAACCTCTGCTCTAGTATTTCCTCAATGCAAAAACACTTTGTTCTATTATATTGGCATTCCATGATGCTCACCTTCCTGACATGATCACTGAAGAGAAATGTGTGCATAAGCAAATGTGGTGAAGAAAGCTGATGGTGCCCGGTTAGCAAAACATATAAGATCTGGGATCTTAAAGACTTGTAGGTAAACAAGGGGCCATCTAGCTCAGAAACAACAAAGCCCACATGGAAGAAGCACACCAACCTGTGTGACCACAGGTTGTTGAAGGGATGTCGAAGGGATCTGGTATCAGGCATCAAAGAACTAAAAATTATATCATTATAAATGAGGGGGAGTATAGATTGAGAACCCAAAACTCATCTGTAGGTGAAGCAACATCTCACAGAAGAGTCATGGGGAGGAGAAAAACCAGTCAAGGTACAATGTAGCAGCAATGAAATATGCAGCTTCCCTCCCTCCACCCCATGATCCCAATTCTAATCCAGCTAGACCAGGGAATGTACACTGGTACAGACAGGAACCTGAAACTTGGGGAATCCAGGACAGTTAAGCCCTTCAGGTCCAGTGGTAAGAGTAGCGATACCAGGAGGGTGGAGGGAAGGTGGAGTAGAAAGGGGGGACTGATTAAAAGGATCTACATATGACCTCTTCCCTGGGGTATGGATAACAGGGAAGTGGGTTAAGGGAGACATCGGGCATAGCAGTGTACAATAGGGCATAATAATATTAATTTAGAGATTATCAAGGGCTCATGAGGGAGTGGGAAGCAGGGAGGGAGGAGAAATATGAGGAGCTGATACCAGGGACTTAGGTGAAAGAGAATGCTTTGGGAATGATGATTGCAACAAATGTACAAATATGTTTTGCATACAAAGTATGTATTGATTGTCATAGAGTTGCATGAACCCCCAATAAAATGATTTATTAAAAATGAAAATAAAATAAAGGACACTATAGCAGTGATTCTTAACCCTCCTAGTGCCACACCCTTTAATATAGTTCCTCATGTGTTGAACCCCAATCATAAAATTATTTTTGTTGCTACTTCATAATTATAATTGTGCTATGTGAATTGTGAAATGGATGATTTCTATGAAAGGGTCGTTCGACCCCCACAGGTTGAGAACTGCTGCTCCATAAGAATGGATTGACACAAAGGAAGTGCAGGCTATGGCACTATTTTGTTCTGTACATAAATCCACCAGGAGTCAGGATCCACTTAATAGTAAACAACAACAACAACAAAAATAGCCATTTTCTACCTATGATCTCATCTCCCTCATGCATTTATACATTCAGAAACTTTGCTGTGTGCTCATTGTCAAGCAAGACAGGCTTATTTAGTATCGTACTGGAGTTTTTAGATTAGTAAAGTGGTAAATGTGAATGAAAGTATTTCAAAAAATGTATAAATACTGAATCTCAGTTACCATAGTAATTTTGCAAAATGCAAATTTCTTCACAGTTCTTAAAATTCTTAAATATTATTCACTTTTCTTTAGGAGAATATCCAATAACTGGTGAGTTCGACCTGAAATTATTAAGCTGGTCGTGTCTTTCTAATTCTTTCACTCTCTTCTAGTCGGCCCACAATTCAAACAAAAAACCAGACTATGAGCAGTTGTCTGCCTTTGGTTGTGCTTTTTAACTTGCTAGAATGTTATTCTCTGCTGTCCAGAGCTTCTGTCCTCTTTATTCAACTAAAACATCTTCATTCTCCCATTTAGGGAAAATGTCGATTCTATTTGGAAAATATTTTTGCCTCCCTCCCTTTCCCTTTCTCCACACGTGAAATTTATCTAACTTCATTTCCTTCTATACCTTGTTTAGACTTGTATTTCACTCCCTCTACATTTTATGACATCCACACAATCACATGGGCATTTTAGTCACTACATTCAAATGCCTTGAGGCCATGTTATGTGCTATGGAGTTGGTTATGATTCATATCAGTCCTCCTTACAACAAACTGTCTATTCCTCCTCCAGCCTCACAATTTTTTGTGTTTGAACTCATGGCTTCAGCCACTGTCCCAGTCCCTATCCAAGGGTCTTCCTTCTTCTGCTGCCCTTATACTTTACCAAGTATGATAAAGTATAGTTCCATAATATAGTTCCTTTTCCAGGAACTAGCCTCTTCTGACATGTCCAAAGTTCCTGAGAGGAAGTCTTGCTATAGCATCACTTTCAGATCTCTTTATTTTCCTGGCAGTGCATGGTATTTCAGAATTTCCAGCCCAATTTAATGCCCAACTTTCACATGCCCATGAAGTACTTGGAAATACCATAGCTTAGGTCAGATGTACGTCAGTCTTCAAAGCTACATTCTTGCTCTACAACACCTAAAAGATCTTATGCAACAGAATCGTCCAGTGCAATTTGTTCTTTGATTTCTTGACTGCTTGTTTCCATGAGCATTGCTTGTAGATGTAAGCAAGACAATTTATTTTACAACTTCAGTATTTCATTCCTTTGCTCCAGTTGTGAGGACTTTAATTTCCTTCACATTTAATTGTAATCCACACTGAAGGTTTCCATCTTTGACCTTCATCAGCAAATGTTATAAGTCTTCCTCAATTTCAGCGAGCAAGGTTGTGTCATTTGCCTTCCCCCCAATCACCGTGTCAACCTCATGTAAGTCAGGTTCTCCAATGAGATGATACATTCAACATACAGGTTAAGTAAATAGGATGGAAGAATACCATGCTGATGGACACCTTTTCTTGATTTTAAATCTATGCTTTGTTGGCACAACTGCTTCAACCCGATTGCCACATGATCACGAGGAAGTGTTCTGGAATTTGAGTTCTTCTCAAATTTCAGTTGGTTATGGTCCGCACAGTTGACTGCCTTCCCATAATCAGTGAAACACAAGTGATCATTTTCAGAGTTTTTCTGATTTGAGCTACCATCCATCTGACATCCACAAAGATATTTCTTCTGACAGTTTCCTGTCCATGTACTGATGCAAGGTATTGGTTTCAGTGAAATTTTACTAGCATGTGATATTAGTGGTGTTTCTGGATAATTTATGCTTTCTGTGTGGTCACCTTTCTTTAGAATGGTGCAAAAATGCATCTCTCTTCTAATCAGTTGGTCAGGTCATCGTCTTCCAAATTTCTTGGCATAGACTCATGCATCCTTCCAGTGCTTCATCACCTTGTCGAAGTATTTCAATTGGTATTCCTTCAATTCCAGGAGACTTGTCTTTGCTTAAGGCTTTCAGTGCATCTTGGACTTCTTCCTTTAGTATTATCTGTAGTTGATTTTGTGCTACCTCTGAAAATGGTTGTATATCACCTAGTTCTCTTTGATATAGTGACTGTGTATTCCATGCAGCTACTTTTAATACTTCCTACATCATTCAAAAATTTCCACATTGAATGTTTCAGTATGGCAACTTAAGGCTTGAATTTTTATTAAGGTTTGACTTTTTTTCTGTCAGTTCTTTCAACTGAATATATGGTACGCACGTTCTTTCCTTTTGCTTTCTAACTACAGGTCTTTGTGCATTTTAAATATTTCAAGTGCTATCAGGGTCACCCATAAGGAAAAGGTTTTAGTAGAGTTTTCAAACTAAGAGCAGGTTGTGAAGAAAGAATACATTGTCCACTTCAGAGGAATTAGCCATTGAAAACTTTATGGGGAGTATAAAAACTATGTCAGATACTGAATACCACATGAATAGAAGCAGAATATTGTTACAGATAATAGCAGAAGATGAGCCCCTTAGAGTTAGAAGGCACTAAACATGAATTTGGAGCTACCTTCTTCAAGCAGAATTGATCAGAGTGATATGGATAGAGTAAAGTCAGTAAGAGTAAATTCTTGAGGATTTTCATTTACTGAAGGGGAATGACTCAAAATAATGACTCAAGCATCAATTAGCAATCAGAACTTGGATTGGAAGACATATGAAGATAGAAGATTTGGACATTGTCAAAAACTAAAATGGAATTCATTACAATTAAAACTTAAGTATGTGAACTGAAAAGATTGGTTTTGGTTATTTTGAATGAGAAAATTATATAGTTTACTCTGCCAGGGATGACAGATCCAAGAGGAATGTGGTTATATTTATCTTCAAAAAGTAAATATCAATATTATCTTGATGTACAATGCTGTCTGTGATAGGATGATATCTATCTTCATACAAGGAAATCCAGTTGAAGCAATTATTATCCAATTTTTGCATAAGTCACTAAAGCTAGGGAAGAAGACATTGAAGAATTCAACTAACTTCAGTCTGAAATTGATCCCACTATGCAATCAAGGTGCATTGAAAAATACTGACTATTGTAATGCAAAAGTTAAAAACAAAGAGAAAGAAACAGTAGTTGGAAAATATGACCTTGGTGAAAGAAAACAAGCTGAAGCTCTTATGATAGAATTTTTGAAGACCAATGACTTCTTCATGGAGAATACATTTTTTTCAACAACACAAAGGTGCTTACACACATCAACTTCTCTAGATGCAGTCCTCAGAAATATAATTGGCTACATTTGTCAGATATATGACAAAGAAACTCAATATCAGCAGTTAAGACCAGCCCAGAGGCTGACTTTGGAACTGATAATCAAATGCTTGTAGATATATAAGTTAAAGCTGAAGAAAATTGAAACAAGTCCACAAGAGTCAAAATATATCTCAAGAATAGATTTGACACAGTGAATACTGATGAAAGAAGACCTGATGAGCTCTGAAATAACATCTAGAGTTTCATATACAAAGAATGCACAAGATCATTACAAGTCAGGAAAGAGAGAAAAGATCAAAGTGTATGTCATAGAGACTCAGAAACTTGCTCTTTTTTAAAAACTTGCTCTTAATCACAGAGTAACTAAGGCACATAGAAGAAATAATGAAGACAATGAGCTGGAAAAGATTGCAAAGGGTATCCTGGGAAGACCAAGTAAAGCATTAAACTGAACTGTTCAAAGTTCTAGAGTTAGAAAACAAAAATGGACATCTGATACTGAAAGAACTCACAAAAAATTTAATCCCAAGTTGTAGTTTTGAAAGATTCTCTGAGCAAAATATTAAATGATGCAGACAACACCCAAAGAAGATGGAGAGAAAAACAGAATCCCTGTACCCAGAAGAATCACTGCTATTTCAAGAAGTAGCATGTGAGGAAGAACCAATGGTACTGAAGAAAGAAACACAAGGAGGAAAGGAAGCATTAGCCCAACACAAGACATGGAAGGGATGCCACCTGAAAGGTTTCAGCAAACTGGTGAAACATTGGTGAACTCATTTGTCTGGGTCACAAAATGTGGAAGACAGCTAACTGGCCAATTGAGTGGTAGAGATCCATATTTGCATCCATTCCAAAGAAAGATGTCTTCAGAGAATGCTCAAATTAGAGAATAATATCATTAATATTAATAACATGTACTTAAAATTTTTTGAAGATCATCCAGTAATAGTTGATACAGTACATTGACAGGGCATTGCCCGAGGCTCAGACCAGATTCAAAAGAGGATGTGGAACAAATGAGATCATTTGCATGGTCAGATAAATCTTGGCTAAAAGCAGTAAATACTGGAAAGATGTTTATTTGTGTTTTATTTACTCTTCAAAGGCATTCAACTGTGTGGACTGCAACAAACTCTGAATCCCATTGATGAGAATGGGAATTTCAGAACACTATTATGCTTATATGGAACTTGTGCGTAGACCAAGAAGAAGCACTCTTACAAACAGAAACACGAAAATACTGCCTGTTTTAAAAACAGGAAAGGTATACATTGGGGTTGTAGTCTTTCAACATATTTATTTAATCTCTAAGCAGAGCGAATAATCAGAGAAACCGGATTATGTAGAAAAAGAATTGGAGGAAGCATAAGAATTGGAAGGAGGCTTAGTAGCAGCCCGAACTATGCAGATGACACAGTGTTTCTTGCTGACAGTGAGGAGGGCTTGACGAAGCATGTGCTGATGAAGACCAAGAACTGCTGCCTTCAGTAGACATTGCAATTCAATGCAGAAAAGACCAAATCCTCACAACTGGTTCAATAGGTAACAACATAACTGAAGTTGTCTAGGATTTGCTTGGATTCACAACCAATGCTCATGTATGTAGCAGTCAAGAGAGCAAAAGTCACATTGCCTTGGAAAAATTGGCTTCACACAACCTATTTAGAGAATTTAAAAGCAGCGAGGTTACTTTGAGAACTGATGTGTTCCTGACTCAGCCACGGTAACTTCAATTCTATCATAGGCATGTGAAAGTTGGTAATTGTATAATGAAGATCAAAGAAGAATCTGTGCCTTTGGATCATGGAACTGGGGAAGAATCTGGAAAGCACCATGGGCTGCCGAAAGAATACATAGATCTGTCTTGGGAGGATGACCAGTTTGCTCCTTAGAGATATGGATGGTGAGACTTCATCTTACATACTTTGGACGTATTTCAGGAGAGACCAGTCCCTGCAGAGGAAAATCATGCTTGGTAAAGGAGAGGGGCAAAGAAGAAGAGGAATGCCCTCACAAGATAGATGGGTGCAGTGGTTGCAACAGCATGTTCACACATAGGAACGATGGTGAGGATGGCCCTGAATTGGGCAGTGTTTCTTCCTACTGTGCCTGCAGTTCTGTGAGTCAGACGGGGTTGGATGACACCTCACAAACAGAACCAGCAACAGCACAGATTACATAAGATGAATTGTCAGCATCTGATCACTTTTAATCTATAAAAGTGAGAAGTGTTGATAGAAAACGTTCATATCAAAAAGGGAAATGAAAATAGAACGTTTTTGCATAGCTTTTCAACTGTTCTAAGATGGAAATACATGTAATACATACGAGTTGGTCGAACACATGCAAGTGAAGAGTGCATTAGGTAAGTTCAGAGATTCTTCAAAAGAACAAAAATGCAATTGAATACTTACACTTGAAAATGCGATTTAATAGTACAAATAGAATGGTAAAACTTATGTTGATCCTTAGAATTTTTATTTTCTGTTTGTGGAACGATAGTAAATGGCAAATAAAAAGCACCAAGACCAAACAGAGGTTGTGAGAAAAAGGAGAAAAGTTCTGCCAGTCCGATCAGACAAATGACTTTGCTTGTAGGAAACAAAACTTAACATCAAACCCACCACGACTGAATTGAGTTGATGAGAGGTTTTCTGCGACTTTATTTAAATTATTATGGAAGGAGATAGCCTCCTCTTTCTCCTAGGGAATGGGTGGGATGTTTGAACTACCAATCTTGGGAGTTAACTATTCAACATTGCCACAAAGTCTCTGTGGAAGAGACAAAGGAAAGTTAATAGTTGGAAGTATGTGTCAAATAATTTATAACTGGGAAGAATCTTGTTCCCAAACACATCACTTATCTCTCTCCCTTTCAATTGTTCCAAGCATTGATGTAAGAAGGAGTAAAACATTTCCATCATTGCTTAATCTGACTCCTTTTTACTGGTTCAATTGGCTGACTGACAGCTAGGAGATGTTGAGGACCAGGGTAAAGATAAATTACTGGCCATTTGTAATAGACATTACTAGCTCACAATGCCTGCCTTTAGTTGCAACTCGATTGAGAATTCCCTGTAAATGAAGGAGACTCAACTGGGAATAGGACACATTGCTGACCTAGGTAGTGAGGGGAGAGTTGGAGGGATCATGCCAGGTGGTCAGCTGAATTTAATGAAAGAGATTTTGTTTGGTAAAATTTTATTTTCAGGAAGCATGTAAATAAAATGGGACATATGTATTGTTCAGTTCCATGGATATATACAACCTATTCTTTCACTGATCGTTTGAAATAGGATTTAATGATTCTGAGGGTACAATGGAACTAAACTGTGTTGCCCATAACTGCGGGCATCATTCTAGAAGAAAGTATGTTTCCTATATGAAGGGTGTTGCGTGTGATGATTTTTTTCCAACTTAACCTTGTACTGTCAGTGATTTTGTGTGTTATTGTGTTCTTTGATACCCATGGCTACAGTTTCTTCATTCAGGCAAAATTTACAGTGGTTCTGACATTGTTATGTCACTGAATAGTCACTTTGGCTGTGGAGTTTGTGTGCATGAGTATTCTGTAATTTGATTAGAGGTAAAGAAAATTGTCCCAAATAAGGCACACAAAAGAACTTCTGTTATTGAACTTTTGGTCTTTGCATCAACTTTATTTCTTAGAACAATGTAATTATTCCTCATTACACAATTTTAGTACACAGCAACACTAAATGATAGATTTTAGGAGAACTGTCTAATCATTCCAGGGCTGTCCAAAGGTTCCTCTGAATTATTTTATGTGCTTATCGTAATTATAGTCATTGTTGCTAATGCTAGAGGTCCTCCTGCTATCTTTCCCATTCCATTACCTTGTATTAATTTGATTACTCGGGGCAGCTTTATTGCAAGTACCATATACAATAGGGTGTATTATTAGCTGTAGCTTTTAAAAACATTTGCAAGCAAACTGCTATCGTGAATGCCCCAGAAAATATTGACTACTTCTATTCTATACAAAATCTTTTTGTTTCTTTAGGGAATAAGTCCCACTCTTAAGAACTTTTTCCCTAACAAAAATATGAACCTGTGTGTACTCCTTGATCAACAGCATCATTCTTGTTCTAAAGGGACTGTATGTTTAACTCTTGTGAGAAAAAAGACCCGTGCTTCATCTTAGAATTATGTCACAGGTTTCTTTCTTTTCTTTAAAAAAAAAAAATCTTTCTGATTTGGAGACATGAGGCTAAATTTTAAACTTGGAAGGACTTTTTAAAATTTTTTTTTTGGCATCACTGTTCTCTGGTGGTGGGAGTAGGAGGCCCAGCCTTGCTGCTGGATTTAAACCTCCAACCCAATGGCCTGCAGTCCCGCCCACAACCACGATGCCACCAGGGCTCAGCCTTGGAAGGACATTTTCAAGGACATTGTCTCTCCTTCCTAATCCCTACATGAACTGCCAATGTCAGTCTTACCATTCTGATTCTTAGTTTATTGCTTTCCTTTGACCATTCTTGCTCTCTCAGTCCCTTTAAAACATTTAAATCCTTTAAATCATGCCGTTCTGTTCCAAGCTTCCCACTCTCCTTGCCCATATGATAGTATCAGAAAATTTTAAAATGGAAATCTTGCCCTTTCTGACTAGTCTGAGTATCAGCACAGAAAGAGCTTCCGTCCTGATAATGTGTGAAGCCTGGATGAGTTCGAGGAACACTCCACTGCTGCTGAGTCTGGCTTTTGGGGACCATTCAAGGAAGAGAAAACAGCCTCCTTGTCCAGATCAGTAGCCAACAAGTGAAAACAGATCTTTTTCAGCTTCAGAAACCAGAATTTAAATATGCCACAAGGTGGCTACCACTTTGTGCCTTGTGGGAAATAGAGTTATGGAAACTTATGATCAAATCCCATCTTGAAATAATTTCTAATAATAGCTCCCATTTATTCAGCTCCTACTGAGGCACATTTCTAAAATTGCTTTACATAGTAGCAGTTGTGAATTTGAGCTTAGAACTCAGATTGCAATTAAGTCAAATATCTTTTTTTATTGAGGTATAATTTATATACTATAAACTTCAGCATTTCCAAGTGTACAATTCAATGATTTTAGTATAGTCATAAAGTGTGTAATCACTACCACTAATTCCATATTTTCATCACCCCAAAATGAGCCTATTGTGCCCTTTAGCAGACACTCCCAGTTCTTTTGTCCTCTAAGCCCTAGGAATCACTAATGTACTTTTATATTGATAGATGTGCCTATTCTGAACATTCCATATAAGAGGAGTCATACAATATGTGCTCTTTTGTATCTAACTTTTTTCATTTAGCATGCTTTCAAGCCTCATTTATTTTGTTAAATGTATCCATACTTCAATGTTCTTTATGTTTGAATCATATTCCATTATATGAATATAATATATTTTGTTTATAAATTCATCAGTTGACGGACCTTTGGCATTTCAATCTTTTGGTTCTTATGAATTATGCTGCTATAAACTTGTTCATGGGTACAATTTTTGGTTTGAACATTTATTTTTAATGTTTTTTATAATAACTAAGAATGGAAATACTGTACTGCATCATATGGAGTCTGTGCTTAACTTTATGAGGAACTGTGAATGTGTTTTTCCAAAATGGCTTCACCATCATACATGTCTACATGATATATGAGAAGTCCTGAGAATTCCACTTGTTATTTTCTGCCTTACTTATTACAACCATCTTGGGGGCGCTAGGGGGCATCTCATTGTTGGTGTGGCACAGATCCAATTGTTTGCAGGTCAGTTTGCTTTTGCTGTAACTTTCCATCCTAGTAATCATGTAAGCGAATAAGAATGCAGTGTTTTTATTGAATTGACTCAATAGCTATGTATTTAAAATTTTGCCTTATATTGTACTATAGACATAAACCTGAGACTTCTCATGTTCTGCTTATCATTGGGAAAAAGAACTGTACATGTTTGTAATGATTATAGAAATACAGTGGTTTCATTTGAAGAAGGTTTGATTTGGACCTAGTAGTAAGGGGGGTGGGGTGTTGACTGTGGTAGGAACCACTACCTTGTCCTCAATTTCAAGGAATGGCTGTCTTTCTCACTGATATTTATGATCCTAATTTTTCTGAAATATTTGCCTGCTTCTGCTTCATCAAGAACTCTGTCCTAGCAGGACGTGCTCCCAATGCACTTGATTTAGGGACTACACCCTTTCTTTGATGTTGGTCTTTTCACATAAAGGTCAGGTTATATTGGCAAACAAGTGAATTTTTCTTTTGTATCTGCTACTTTTTCTTCCCAAACTTTTATCCTATGTGCATCACAGTTCTCACTTAGATTGCATTTACTTCTTCATCAAGCCGTTGTTTCAAAGCAGCCATCAGTCATTTCTACCCTTAGTAACTCATCCAAATTTATCTGTCATCAATTTGTATTTTAAAATCTTTCTTTATTGATAAGATGTTTAGCTTCAGAGGAGCATACTAGAATAACAACTATTTACATATCTAAAAGTAAGGTTTATTCCTGACACGATCGCTGAAGACAAAATGGGTGCATAAACTAATGTGGTGAAGAATGCTGATGGTGCCTGATTATGAAAAGATATAGCATCTGGGGTCTTAAAGGCTTGAAGATAAACAAGTGGCTATCTAGCTGAGAAGCAACTAAGTCCACATGGAAGAAACACCTCCGTGATCATGAGGTGTTGATGGGCTTAGGTGTCAGGCATCAAAGATTCAGAACAAAAAATCATATTGATGTGAATGAGGGGGAAGACAGAGTAGAGACCCAATTGGACATCCCTTTCCAGAAGGGTCACCAAGAAGAAATGAGCCAGTTGGGGTGCAGTATAGCACCAAGGAAACATGCAACTTTTCTCTTGTACTCTGATGCCTTCTCCCCACACTATCATGCTCCCAGTTCTGCCTCGCAGGTTGGGCTGGACCAGAGCATGTACACTGGTACAGATTGGAGACGGAAGTATGGGGAATCCAGGAAAGATAGATCCCTTTGGACCAACAACGAGAGTAGTGAAGCCAGGAGGATGGGGGAAGATGGCGGGAGAAAGGGGGAACCAATCACAATGATCTACATGATCACATGATCTCTCTTTCAGGGGAATGGATAAGAGAGAGGTGGTTGAAGGGAGACAGTGGTCAATATAGGACATAAAAGAAAAATAATTTATAAATTATTGGGGGTTCAAGAGAGAGGAAGGGGGGGGGATGACTAGATACCAAGGGCTAAAGTAGACAGAAAGTGTTTTGAAAATGATGATAGCAACATATGTACAATTGTGCTTGACACAATGGATGTGTGTATGGATTGTGATAAGAACTGTATCAATAAATGATTTAAATAAATAAAAGTGAGGTTTATATTCAAGGTAATACTGTATGTTAGCCTTTTATTACAAGCAGACCATAAGAGGGGATTTGAAAGAGTTCCTAGAAAATTTTCATTATCTTCAAAGTCCATTTCTCCATGAGATTTTTGAAGCTCCTCTGTGGTATATGATTCCATTAATAAGCATAATACTAGTACTTTGATGTTGACATTATTTCTAAAAAATCTTTTTGTGTGTGTGTGGCATTACTGCCCTGGTGGGAGTAGGAATTCCAGTCTTGCTCCTGGAGAGCTGCTGCTGGACTTGAACTGTCAACCCTGTGGGCCACAGTCCCACACACAACCACTATACCACCAGGACTCAGCCTTAAAATTTGTTTTATTAGGGGCTGATACAAGTCTTATCACAATTCACACATGCATCCATTGTGTCAAGCACTTTTGTATATTTGTTTCCCTCATTATTTTCAAAACACTTGCTTCTACTTTAGCCTTTGGTATGTGCTCCTCATTTTTTCACCTCCCTCCCACTCTCCGCTCCCCGTTGAATCCCTGGTAATTTAAAAATTATTATTATTTTATCATATCTTACACCATCTGATGGTCTCCCCTCACCCAATTCTCTACTGTCTGTCTTCCCAGGAGGAGGTCCTATGTAGATCCTTGCAATCTGCTTTCCCTTTCTACCCTACTTTCCCTTCACCCTCCCATTATTGATACCATTGGTACTAAGGGGTTCTCAGTGGTTTTCCTAACCTGGATTCCCTGTGTTTGCAGTTCCTATCTGTATCAGTGTACATCCTCCAGTCCAGCTGGATTTTTAAGGTAGCACTGGGATCATGATAGTGTGTGTGTGTGTGGGGGGGGGGGGCAGTATTCAAGAACTAGAGGAACATTGTATGTTTCATCACTGCTACACTGCACTCTGACTGCCTAGTCCCCTCCCCTGGTCTTCTATGAGGGAATGTCCATGCTGTTTTTTCGTGTTATGTGTCAGTGTGTTCTTTCTGACTCAGACCTGAATTCTGTATCTGCAATTGGTGAATCCTCAGTACAGAAATAGAGTGTCTGCAATTTACATGAGATAGCTATGATAAGCCACTGCCTGAAGAGTATCATGTAAAAAAGCAGAGCTAAGGATGATAGGCTATGTGAACCACGGCCTATTTTACCCTCCTGAGACCAGAAGAATTAGATGGTGCCTGATTACCATCACTGATATTTCTAATCAGGGTCACAATAGATGCTCTCAGGTAGAAGAAAAATGTAGAACAAAATTAAAATTAAAATAATGCAAACAGACTAACTCAATTATCTAAGACCAGAAACCTTGAGACTATTTCCCTTATATATTCTTTAAAACTTGAACTATCTCATGAGATCAATGTTTAACAAGATAGCTGGGTGGCACATGAGCTAAAGAATATTATTATTTATAAGAACAGCACACCCCTAAATAACCATCTGTAAGAGACCAAAAGGTCAAAGATCAGGATATAAGTGTGCAGGAAATCTAGAATACTGGAAATGGAACAATCAGAACAAAATAAAGAGAATGCTGACATACTGTCAAACAAAAACTGATGGCATTGAGCAATTTTTGTGGAAATTTTCAGATAGGAACCTAACTTGTATAAACTTTAGCCAAAACCATAACAAATATTTGTTTTCTTTTTTTCCCCCAAAGATTTTTATTGGGGGCTCTTTACAGCTTTCAATACATCATTTGTATCAAGCATATTTGTATACATGCTGCCATATGAATTTTCAAATATTTTCTACTTGAGCCCTTGATATAAGCTCCTCTTTCCCCTTTTATATAAATCATTTTATTGGGGGCTCATACAACTCCCATTATGATCCATACATACATCAATTGTATGTAGGCCACATTTGCACACTTGTTGCCATCATCACTCTCAAAACATCCTCCCTCCACTTAGGCCCCCAGTTCCACCTCCCCATATTTCCCTCCCACCCCCTCCCCCATGAACCTTAATAATTTACAAATTGTTATTATTTTTTCACATTGCACACTGTCTTATGTGTCCCTTCACTCACTTCCCTGCTGTCCATGCCCCAGAGAGGAGGTTATATGTAGATCCCTGAAATTGGTTCCCCTTTTTTATTTCACCATTCCTCCACCCTCCCAGTATCACCACTCCTGCCAGAAGTCCTAAGGGATCATCTATCCTAAATTCCGCATGTTTCCAACTCCAGTGTACATCCCTTAGTCTAACTGGATTTGTCTGATAGAACTGGGGTAAATAAAAGAATATTTGGGCTCCTGTCCCAAAATATCAAGTTCCAGGTTCTCTCCTTCCCAACATATTATTTAGAATTAGACTCTTGGAGGTCATAAGACTTTTGGATTCTAAGAGTTCAGGTTCTCAGGTTCAGGTTCTATCTGCCTGCATCTATGTGTTCGTGTATGTGTTTTTAGAGACCATTATGCCTTGAGCTATTGTCAGTCAGATAGTTCCCATTTCAGCTATGATTAATTCATGAACCAATCCTGAGGAAGGTGAAATACTCACCTTCTGAGGCAAGAAGACGTGGCAGGTAAAGGAACTCTGGTAAAGTTAACTACACAGAAAGTCACCCTCTTCCCTATTAATTTGTCTGCTGGCACACATTGAGATAAGTGCAGCCTGGGAGTTGACAGCAATGGAAAACTGTAGCTATGTCAGGAAGAAGGGTTTTCCTGCTTTGCACCCATGAAAGTGAAAGCAGTTAGTGCTTTGGTTGTGCTTGAGTTGAAAGGCAGTTTGGGAAAAGGCGGTTTGTATTATGCATTCTAAGTTTTATATTGATACATTGTCAGCTGTTCGCTGTTTCTGGTTTCTTCCTTTTGTGCTATAAATACACTAAAATTTTCCCCATCTTGAAGAGAACTCCTTAAGCTTTATATTTATCTCCATTTTCCATCATTTTGAAACCCTTCAAAGATCTGTACCATTTCCCCACTTTCTTACTTTTTGTGTTACTCTGGGTTCACTAGAGAAACAAATTTATGGACACTCTTCTATGTATAAGAAAGAGCTTTTATATCAAAGAGTAATTGTATATTAAAAAAAAAATCCCAGCCTTGTCTAGATTAGGTCTGTATTTAGTCCATATGTCTGATACCAGTCTATGACTTCCCAAATTCCTCAGGAAAAGGCCATGCCCACAGAGACACCATGGGCTACAACCTGACTGAAAGACTCCACCCCTTCATTCACTCAAGTTGATAGGAGTTTATGTAAATGCCACACCTCTCTCTAGACTTCTTTCCCTTTAGTTCATCTTCTGCTTCCATATTTCTCTTTTAATTGGCTTCAATGAGCACATTCAGAAACAAAACAATACTCTCAAATCCTTTGTTCAAAGGATGTGTTTCTGCTCAGATTACCACACCAATCTTTAGCATTTGACTCTGTGGATCCTATCTTCCTTTTTGAAATTGTCTTTTACTTCATCTATTGTTGTAGCATTCTATTCATTGTCTTCTTTTGTTAATAAAGTTTAATTATTTATTTGCTCATTTGGTACATTTTTTTTCTTACCTGTAATATGTTAAATATTCAGGTAGGTGTTGAAGATATGGATATAACGTGTCCCAGCATCTACTCTTAGGGACTCAAAATCAAGTGACAAAACAAATCAAGGTCTATTGTTTGTTTATGGCATGACATATAGTAAATTGACAGTTGGCTAGATCTCTTCACAAATGAACCCTGAAGATTTCCCAGAATTAAACCTCAACCCAGTACCATTGTGTACTCACCCACCTGTGTGCGTTAGTAAATGTCTGGATGTCTCATAAATTTTTATTTACCACCTCCCCCCCCCAAATGCATGGGCCTGGGAGAAACTCAGACAAAAATGCCTTATAAAGATGTCTTTAATACCTCAGTACCAAAGTCCACCATAGTTTTATCTTCACATCTTAAAAATTCCCCGCTTCCCCAGTGAAGAAAGCTTTTCTGCCCCCTCTCCTCATTTTGGCAAAAGTCCAATGGTTTCACCTCATTTTTTAATTGGTTGTGTGTGTGTATGTGTGTGTATGTGTGTGTGTGTGTGTGTGTGTGTGAACCAAGCATCACAGGCAAGGGGTCCCAATACTACAACCAGTTAGATATTGGTAAGATGCCCAGACCTGGAGCTAGTGGTGATTAGAGCTATTTCTGATTTAGATTGCAAAAGAAGATGGTCCCCAAAGGGAGACTGCAGAAAGAGGGATGGTTGTTGGGTAGGCAAAACAACAATAGAAATTCTCCTTATCTCCAACAAATGCTTTAACAACAAAGAGAGTTCAATGACCTAAGGAAAAGGTCCTACAATTGAAAAGCATTGAGTCAACTCAGTTTATATCACCAAACCGCTCAGTTCAGCTTCAACCCTCTGCACCCTAATCCTATTGCTTGTTTGCCATCCTGGGTGGCTTCTACAGTTTTTCTGCCCTAAGGAGGAGCCTGCTGATCTCTTACTCTTTTTCTTTAAATCAAAGCTTGAGATTACCAGAAGGGTGCTTTTGTAAATGAGCATCTAAATGTCAAAATGGACGGGAAGGCATGATGTGCAACATTTTAGGTAACTTCATGTTGCTAACTATTTTCATGAATCTCTCAGTGTTTAGTTATAATTTCAGTGCAAGGGTGAAGTCATTATAAGTCTTCTGGGATTCAAGCATGTCCCCTGTGTCTTCCAAGTGGGGTCAAGTATGGAGATTGGAGGACTTCAGTAAGGTAAAGCTGCCGTTTCCACTTCTATAGGTCGATTCTAAATAAGAATCAGGCCTCTAAGTCCCTCAGTAACTTGACCTCCAGTCTTGGAAATGACACTTCTCTCCATGTGCCATCATCACAATTAGCGTGAAGTGAAGCGCTCCAGCTCCCGTTTAGAAATTCAGCCGTCAGGGAAAGAGAAGCAGAGATTTCCCCTGGAGGCTCTGCATTTTCTCTGCTTGCCTTGATTGGCAAAGCTCCGGTGAGAAAAAGCCTTCTCTTTATTATGGTTACTTACTGATGCTAATATATGGCAGTCAGTGCTGTTTGCGATCTATTTTAATTAAAAATTATTTTGCACTGGCTCCCTGAAGAGTCTGTATGACAAAAAAGAGCACAATTTCATAAATCTAATAAGCAACTAAACAAATACGTGCCGTTGTGTATTGATACCACTTGAAATTGTTATATTTCCATAAGTTTACTCTCTACAATGGCAAAGACAGCTACTTGTACTTATTTGTGCATGAGTAATTCCTCCAGTTTCCTTGGAAGTAAAGCCAAAAGCAGACATTGGCTTCTTCTCTGCACATTTCTGTGTGTACACAGGGATCTATAAATATGAATGCTCCTACTTCCAGAGTTTGAAAATAAAGCAACCAAATATTTTTGAATGAAACTGGTCTTGCTTTTAATTCATGCCCGCTCTCTGGAAAACACGCTAATAAAACTAGCGCAACAATCACGTGGATTCTTTGGAAACATCGGTATAATTAGTCCTTTCAAGAAGAGAACAAAACTGTATTGGAAACCTCAATTTGAAATACATTGAAGCCAAATACCTTATTAGAGTGATGCCTTCTCTCCCCCTCTTGTTTTTATTTCCTGGCAAGACATTATTTTATGCCTTTGTTCCCCTTCAGCAACCATAATTGCCTTGGCATAAATTCTGCCAGGTAAGTGGAAAACCTCCTATCTGCGCTGTTCCTATTCTTTTGGAGCATAGGGTTAGAAATAGCCAAATCCATAGTCTGCTTCAAGGAGTTGCTTTGGAAAGTCAGGAGTTTCTCCTCAGACAAAATCCATACAAATTTTTCTCCCCCTCCCTCCCTTCTTCCCTCCCTTCCTTCTATGAATCCAGTCAAGGTTTATAGAGCAGATCAATTTCCAGACAAACATTTCAGTCTTTTTTCCTTCCTCCCCACTTCCAAGGTTGCTGGTGCCCTTCAATCTTCTCATACTCCCAGTTTGTAATTCCTGCCTGCTCAAAGGAAGCATCAATTCTCAATTTACACATTACTGTGAGCTTTCAGAGTCAGAGAGGTCCATCTTTAGGGGTATCTGAAAAGACTGGCTTTGGAGACTCCTTGGAAGATTTGAGCAAGCACTCTGAAGCTCTTTTCGGACTAATGGTTTCTTAAGCATTGTCTATAAATAGAAAATAATTTGACCCTAGAAAAGAGAATTCTTCTCTGAGCAGGTTGGGGAAAAGATGAAGGACTACCTCCCACCCCACACCGCACCTTCAACCCCCCCCCCCCCAAAAAAAAAAAAAAGAAATCAGAAAAAAGTTCCACTGGGCAGAGTTATCATAGTATGCATTTTCCCGACTAGGATAGCATCCAGCAAGTCACTCTGCGTTAGTGCACTCAGTGGTGTTGCCTGGAAAGGTTCTCTCTGGTCACAGTGAATTTTTTCATAATGTTTCACTGTAACCTTGTTTTTTGTCATGACCAATTTAAGAGAAACAATGTGTAGTTGTTAAATTTTGTTTCCTGCTTGGGGAAAATGCCAGAGAAACTTTTGTGATGTTGAACACAGCCTATAATGACAGCACTATGGGAAAAACTCAAGTGTAAAAGTGGTTTTCTTATTTCAAAGGAAGTGAAATATTGATTGATGACAAACCTCATTCTGGACATCCATCAACTTCCCAAACAGATGAAAATGTCAACTGATAGTGTAGTTAGAGTTTGTTCTACCAGGTCAGACATAATCAAGCTTTCTATTTACATTTTCTGAAAAGAACGTGTAACAGTGTGTGACAGGAAAGGCAGGTGGCAGGTGGTGGGCTGATTTTGCCCCCTCGACAAGACAGCTCCTCATGCAGCATCTCACACACCAATGTTTGACAAAATCGGCATGCCTCTACTGTCCCATGCACCTTCCTCACAAGACCGCACTCCCTGCCGCTTCTTGTTGCTTCCACAAATGAAGAGGGGCATGAGCGAGGGAGGCACTATTAGTCATCCAAACAGATGAGTCTGAAAAATGTTTCCAAGAGTGGAATCACATAAAAATGTATGACGTGTAAGGGAGAGTACTTTGAAGATGGTGAGGTTGTTTTGTGAAACAATTAAAATACATAGCTTTGAAAGATAAATTCTGTTTTTTTTTTTTGGGGGGGGTACTCCATCATATGTGTGTGTGCATATGTTAAAAGTCCTGTCCCCAGAAAGAGGAATATTGATAACGATAATGACATAAGTATAATAAATATAGCAGTGATATCTGGCATTTTCCAAGTGATTACTCCAAGCTCAGACTTTAGACTGGAGGCCAGGAGTTGGAAGACTGACTGGACTGCGGCACCTGCCTTCATGGCTGTCCTGAGGAAAGAGTTGTTCTGGCTGATTGGATTAGGTCCCTCTTCAATTCTTGATTTGCCTCTGAAGCATGAAAGGAGCTGTTGACCACAGAGTTTAATTTCACTATCACAGGATCTGAATTGTGTATAATTAGGTTGGAAGGTTGATTCTCCTCCATTACCATTGCTTCCCAAGGAAAACTTTAATTCTAAATGAGGAGCATTAAAAGCAAACCAATAGGGACATTTGCACTTGAATTTGAATTTGATTTATAGGAAGCCACTTCATTAGATACCCCTTTGTGACTTTTTTTCTTAAATATGTGAAGCTGTTGTACAAGTTCAAATTAAAATATGCCCAAAGCATGACTAGAGGCCTAGGCAACTATCTTATCTCTGAAAATTATTTGAAAAGCCAGAAATATGCTTCCTTTTCTGTTAGCTTTCTATCTGGAACTGAAGATAGAGTCTAAAACCAGTCAATGTTCTCAACAAGCTAGCTGAAAATGGTTGAATCGACCAGAGACTTCTCAGAATAAAGGCCTGCCTATTCACTTATGCAAAATGAGCCAGGCAACCCTATGTGGTGCCAGTCTCTTCTGATACACGTAGAGTGGTTGTGAGTTGGCATTGACTTGATGGCAACTGGTTTGTTTTGAGAAGCTACTTAAATTCTCCTAAAATCCAGATTTCTGGGGTCCATGGAATTGGGATGCTTTCCAGGTATGTGCTCTTAAGTTCCTGTTGAAATGAGCCTTGAAGAAGCCAGTTGCTAACAAGTTACCTTTGAGTGAAACAATGTTCTAAATAGATGAGCAAGTCTATTTTGCCTGGGGCTTTGTGCTTTTTTGAAGAATTCAATCAGTTTTGGGAAACAGGCTACAAAGGTTGCACCAGGAGCTACTTAAGAAGTAATCAATGTTGTTATTTGTTTAGTTTATCATTTTTGCTACAATTTTTTGACACTTCTTCTACATGTATAATTCAATAGTTCAATCATACATGAAGAGTTGTATAGCCATTATCATAGTCAATGTTAGCAAATTTTCTTTTTTGTTGTACTTACTCTTAGTGTAATTACTTTTTTAACCATGGCAAAAAGACACACAAAATATTCTCCAACTAGTCACCTTTGTTTGTATATTTCAGTGCTATTAATTATATTCTATTATGTGACCATTATTGTCATTCATTTCCAAATTATTATAGCACCATTAGTATGAACTCTATGCGCCCTAAGCAATAGCTCTTCCTCTTTCACTCACAGTAGCCATTGGTGAATTTTGGATTATTATTATTACTACTATTGGACTTTTATTTTTTGAGGGGACATCAATGTCCTCTGATGGTCGTGGGAGCTACTCAGCTTTGCTCCTGGAGAGCCGCCACTGGATTTGAACCGCCAAGCCCATGGGCCGCAGTCCCACACTGAATCACTATGCCACCAGGGCTCAGCCCCAGGGATTATTATTTTTTGTGGTAATTTTCTTGATATGAAAATGCACTTCCATTGTTAAGTCACTTTTTAAAAGTGGATTATTGAGATACATCTTCACAGTTAGTTCTGGTGCTCCCTCCCCATTCTTGCATTCATTGTTTGTTCCCCAAATCTCCTCCCACCACATCTGAATAGACCATTGCATGGGGTACGGTCTTTGTCTAGCCATTCCTTCTGTGTTTCATAAAGTGAGGAACCAAACAAAAATAGTAAAAGCAAAAACAAGAGGGAGCATAAAGAAGAAAATAATAATATAAAGGTAATATTTTAAAATTAAAATTAAATTAAAGTGTAGGAAAGAAAAGGTCACCAACATTATTTTATTTATTTTATTTATTTTATTTTTTTAGTTTTTGGGCATCACTGCTCTCCGGTGGTGGGAGTAGGAGGCCCAGCCCCACTGCTGGAATTGAACCTCCGTCCCAGTGGGCCGCAGTCCCGCGCACAACCACTACGCCACCGGGGCTCAGCCCACCAACATTATTTTAAAAGACAGAAAAAAACTTCTGTCAGGGAACAAGGAAGAAACATTTAAGGCAAAGAAAATTTAGGTTGGGTCAAGAGATAAGTTGACTGGTCAAGTATGATATCATGGCTGAATTCATCCACAATAGGCAAGTTTACAATTGTCTCTGTCTAACACTATAGCCATTCAAGTCCCTCATCTGTGGCCAGAGGGGATCTTCCAGATACTTAAAGCTACTTAGGTTCTCTGCATATGGATGTTGGGCTCCCACTGCCTTCCATAGTCCTCTATAAATGGTCTGTTCACAATTTGAGCTCTGATACTTTGGCCATTCGGGTCTTGTTATCGTCGTCATTGGATCACACAGGATGACGTGCTGCTTCTGTGTGGACGTAGGGGAGCTCTCTTAGTTGGCCGCTCATCCGAATAAACGCCTTAAGGCCCCAGACACTATTCCACTTGAGAAGGGGGCACCCTCTGCTTTCTTCACCGCAACTTTTTGTAGTGATCAGTATAGAACAGGATTGGGTTATAAGAGCTAATTGTTCTTGGGTTGGGCTAGAATTAAGTGGAATCCCAGAATCCATCCGATTGTCTGTGAGATATAAACAGCTCTGGTTTACTTCGGTGATCCTTTTGTGACAAATCAAAACAAAAACCAACAAAAACAATGACCAAGGAAAACAAAAACGAGCAAACAAACAAGACAAATTAAAAGGGAGGGGAAAACGAACATACAAATAAAAGCATTGTCAATCATCCTCCTGAAGGCTAGGGTAGTTATATTGGTGACACTAATAATTTATCTGATATCATAGAGTTTAAGATACTGTTGATATGACTGTATGTGAATATAGTACGACTTCAAGCTGCAATCCATGAGCTTTTACATTGTACAGATTTGTTTCTTAATTGATAGAGCTCTTTTTATCTTAGCATGGCAATTGGGGCTAGAGGAAACATTCCTATTTCTTTCAAGACCAGATCCTTGTCTATCAAATTAATACTTGTCATATTAATGCAGGAAGAGCTCTGAGGTATGAAATATATGGTGGATCTGAGCCCCCTTTCATTGTTGTCCACGAAGCCAAGGGTCCAACCAAAGTCCATTGGTCACCCTTTCCAGAGTCTTGGGCTGGCCATCTTTTGTTCCCTCTCCCATTAGAGAGTTTTCATCGTGAGTCCAAGAGTTACAGGCAGTCATGAAGTAGGGCTCCATTGGTTTAGCTGGGCTTCCACATTGAGTCCTTCTGGTGTGGGCTTTGGGGGATGCTATGTTGCCTGTAAGGTCTTTGCTGTGCTTAATCCCTGGTGTGGGGTTAGCTGAGGACTGGGTAGAAACTCATTCAAAGTGTTTACACTGGAATATGAAACCAGTTTTGTTCTTCCTTTAGGTGCCTTACTGTTATTATTTAGTATCCCTTCCCAATGTGAGGTTGCTTCTTCCAATTTACCCAGCATACCTACCCACAGAAAAATAAGTGTCTTCCCTTAAATATAGATGCTTCCCTCCCCTCACTCTAACTTGATTTTTTTTTTCCCAGTAGGATTCTCCTCATTTCTGTACAGGTGCTGTTGATTTGTCACAGCCTTGTCTCATCAATGTTATCCAAGGGGATGGTCATCTTCTTTTTCCCTTTTCTTGAAGGAGTGATCTTGGCTGATGTGAGGTTCCTTCTTTTGAGGTGGATCATATGAAATGCCCATAAAGGGGAGGGGGGTGATGTATGATTCATGATGATAGGCGGATCTTCTACCACTTTATTTGGGATTTTCCCCTAATATTTGTTTATTTGGTTTTTCTCCTTCTAGTAGTGGACTCAGACAGTATTTGTCTTTTGGGATTGACTGACTTCACTTCGTATAATTATTTCCAGGTCCTTCCATGTCACGTGGTGTTCATCACTGCTTTTTAAAAGATGCACAGTATTCCACTGTGTGTATGTACCATAGTTTCTTTATCTAGTTTTCCACTGTTGGACTTTTGGGCTGCTTCCAATTTCTTGCTATTATCAACTGTGCTACGATAAACATGGGTGAGCACACAGGCACTCATATTGTGTTCTTGTTTCTTTGGGGTACATGCCTAATAGTGATATTGATGGATCATATAGAATTTCAACTCCTATTTGATTTAAGTGTCACCATGTCACTTTTCATAGTGGTTGTATTTATTGACAAGTCTATCAACTGTGTATACAAGTTCCAATCTGCACATCCTCTTCAGCCTTTATTTTCTATTTTTTTCCCATTGGGTTATCATTATGAGTCCAAAGTAGTCTCTCATTGTGATTTTAATTTGCATCTCCTTGATGGCTAGTGATTGTATTTTCAGGTGTACTTCATTTTTGTTGAACTGTCTGTTCTTGTCATTTTCCCACTTCTCCATTAGATGATTTGTCATTGTAGAGTTCTGTATATTTGGGTAATTAGACCGATGCCTGAGAGGTCACTGGTGTTCTGTTCTGTTCTATTGGCTTATATATTTCTCTTGTGCCAGTACCAGGCTGTTTTGACTACTGTGGCTATGTAGTAGGTTCTTCTTTTTAAGATGTTTTTTGCTAACCCTGGGTCATTTGCTTACCCATATTAAATTGGTAGTTAGTTTTTAGTTTTTCCATTTCTTTAAAGAATGCATTTGGGACTTGGATGTGGGTAGCATTGTATCTGTAGATTGTTTTAAGGAGTATTGATATTTTCACAATTTTAAGTCTGCCTATCCATACACGTGGGATATTCTTACATTTATGTAGGTCTTTTATGGCTTCTTGTAGTCATGTTCTGTAGCTTTCTCTGTAAAAGTCTTTTATTTATTTAGTTAGGTTTATTCCTAATTATCTCATCTTTGTGTGGTTATTACAATGGTTATTGTTTGCTTAATGTCATTTCTGTAGTTCTCTTCACTGGTTTACAGGAATCCAATTGACTGCTGGTTGTTAATTTTGTATCCTATTATCTTGCAGAATCCCTCAATTGTTTCCAGGAGGCTTTTTGTGCAGACTTTTGGATTTTCTATATACAGAAGCATAACATCCACAAATAGTGAGTTTCACTTCTTCTTTGCCTATTTGTATTTCTTGACTTCTTTTTGTTGTCTGACAGCTCTAGTTAAAACTTCCAGCACAATGGTGAATAAGAGTTGTGATAGAGAGCATCATTGTCTTGCACTATTTTCAGTGGAAAATTTTCTAGCTTTTTCAAGTTGAGTGGATGTTGGATGTTAGTTTTTCATATATAGTTTTATTATGCTGAATAATTTACCTTCTATAAAAATTTTGTTCAGTTGTTCTGATTTTCTTTTGCCCTGTGTCTGTCTATATAAGATAGGCAGGTCAAATGATCCTGAGGAGAAAACAAAGGAACCAGTGGTTCTGGGGGTACATGGGAGAGAAATGGTAGGGAGAGGGGAGTGAAAAACCAACCAACTTGGGGATAAAGGGACAGCAAGAGATCTTAAATTGAAGGTAAGGAGGGCATATAATGCAGGGTGAGATTTAAACAAGTGTAATGTATCTGAGAGGAATTATTGAAAGCTGAATGGAGGGTGTACATGATAGTGGGATAGGAGGAAGGTACAAGGAAATAGAAGAAAGAAATAGGAGGCAAAGACTGTTTATAGAGGTATAACTATAGGCATGTATATATGTAAATATACTAATTTATAAAGAAGAAGATAAGGACCAATGTACACATATTTATTTATATGTTAAGTATTAAGAGAACTGGACTTTGGTCCTCTAGGCTTCTCTTAACATAAGAACACATTTTTCTAATAAGCTGGCACCCTTTGATATGCATCTTCCTAACATGAAGACAATAGGGGTGCATAAGCAAATGTGGTGAAGAAAGCTGATGGTTCCTAGCTATCAAAAGATATAGCATCTGAGGCCTTAAAGGCTTGAAATTAAATAAACAGTCATCCAGCAGGGAAGAAACACACCAGCCTGTGTGATCATGACAGTTATTAAAAGATCTAAAACAAACAACTATATTGATGTGAGTGAGAGGTTTGGAATGAAGACCCAAAGTCCATCTATAGACAATTGGAAATTTCCCCACAGCATAGTTATAAGGAAGGGATGATTCAACCAAGGTACAGGATACTTTCAAAGAAACACACATAATTCTTCTAGTTTCTGTCCCAACCACCATGACCTAGCTCTACCTTGCAAATCTGGCTAACTTATATTGGAGAACTAAATCTGGAGAACTTACATTGACACAGATAAGAGCTCTGGACATATGGATTTCAGTACGAACAAACCCTTCAGGAACAATAGTCCAGGTGGTGCTATCTTGAGGGTAGGGAGAAGAAGAGGAAAAAAGGGGAAACCCATCACAAAGTTGAATATATAGACACCTCCCCCCAAGGGGGATGGATAACAGAAATGTGGGTGAAGGGAGACAGTGGACAGTATAAGATACAAAATAGTAACAACAATATATAATTGATCAAGGATTCAATGAGAGTGGAAGGATGGGGGAGGGAGGGGAACAAAGAGGAGCTTATACCAAGGATTCAAGTAGAAAATGTTTTGGAAATGATGATGGCAACTTATGTATATATATGCTTGATGTAATTGATGTGTGCAATGTTGTAAGAGCCCCCAATAAAATGATTTAAAGTAATAAATGAGAATTAAAAACAAAAGCAAAAAGGGTGTTCAATGTTTTCAAGATGCCTTTTCTGCATTTATTGATATAATCATGTGGTTTTTATTCTTTGTCTTGCTTATGTGATGGATTCCATGATGTCTTTTAATTGAACCATCTGTGCATGCTTGGAATGAATTCAACTTAGTTATGGTGGATTATTCTTCTGATATCAAGTTGGATTATATTGTCCAGAATTTTGCTGAGGATGTTAGTATCTATTTTTATGATAGATATTGGTCTATAATTTTCTATCTTTGTGTGGTTTTTGCCTGGTGTGGGTATCAGTGTTTTGATGGCTTCATAGAATGAATTTGGGTAGTCTGTGTAATATTGCTGTCAGATGTTATCTAAATACTTGTTAGAATTCCCTTGTAAAACCATCTGACCCTGGGTTTTTCTTGGTTGTTAATTTCTTAAAGATCTGCTATCTTTCCACCACCCATGTTTCTGTTTTTTGGTTTCCCTGTCCTCCCTCATTTTTCCTCACCTTCCCCCTACCCTTATGGTATCACTACTCCAATTGTTGCTCCTGAGTAGTTTATCTGCCCTGGATTTCTTGTGTTGAGAATTCTTATCTATTCCAGTGTACATACTCCAGTCTAGATGTATTTGTAAAACTGGGTTAATGATAGTTGGGGGGCAGGGGAGGAAACATTAAAGAACCAGAGAGCTATTATGTGTTTCATCTGTGCTATATCACTTCTTGGTTGACTCATTCTTTCCTTCCTTGTGATCCTTCTGTGAGGGAATGTCCTATTATCTCCAGTTGAGTTTTGGGTCTCTGCTCAAACTTCCCTCATTCTCCATAATATGTTTTTTTTTGTCTTGGGTCTTTTAATGCCTGTTACCAACCCTATTGGCACCTGTGATTGCACAGACTGATATTCTTCTTCCATGTAGGCTTGTTGCTTCTCTGATTGGCTGCTTGTTTAACTTCAAGACTTTAAGACCCCAGATGCTATATCTTTAGATAGCCAGACATCATTAGCTTTTTTTTTTAACCACATATGCTTATGCAATCATTTTGTCTTCAACAATCTTGTAGGAAGGGTGAGCATCACAAAATGTTAGGTTGTTAGAACAAGATAGTCTTGCATTGAGGGAGGGGCTTGAACAGCGGCCCAAAGTCCATCCACTTCCTCAATGTATTGCCATATAAATATATACATAGACAAATACCTCTTTTTTTATGAGCTAATGTATTTACATAGGTACACACTCATGTTTATACCTCTACCCACAGCTTTGCTTCTTAGTTCTTTCCTATTTCCTTTTACCTTCCTCCTACCCATCACACTCACCCTTCTTATGTCTATTCATAATTCCTCAGTTAGATTACTTTTGCTCTAACACCACCAAGATCTCTACGTCCTCTTTATTGTAAATATTAGTTCTCTAGTTGGCCCCCTGTCTATGGCATTGTTTGCTCACCACTCCCTTCTCCCGATTTCTCCTTCCCCCAGGTCCCTCAGGAACCATTGGTTCTTTTGTATTTTCCTCAAGCTTGCTTCCCATCTCTTTTTTTTTTTTTGCAGGTAGGCAAAAAGCAATAATGGAGACCAAAAAAAAAAAAAAAAGATTGGGGAAAAGAGGGGAAAAAACCCTGAGGAAGCATACACAATTCCAGGTCTGTCTGCTAACCTTTATGGCTCTCTCCCCAGCGGTCCTGAGGGATCTGGAAACTGCCTCTACTAACCTGAAGTCTACTTTGGGGGCTCCTCAGGGGCTTTGCTTTCATTGTTGATCTGCTTTGCTCCCTTCTCAATTTTCCCCACTGGAGGGAATGTGTGTGTCAGACTGGACTCACTCCCCCACATGTGTCCCCAGTATTGTCTTTTGTCATAGTCTACTTCAGTGAGAGGACAGCATATCTTGGGTTCTTGCTGGTCCTACAGTCAATGCTCTGCATTAGCTGCTTCATACAGGGATGCCATCCTCAGGGCTTGGTGTGCCAGTAGGGTTCTCGTTCTTCACTCTCTTTCCTTCTTGGTTTGCTCCATGTGAATGTGGCAGGCTTGCCCCTCTCCACTGCTAGTAGGTTTGAAGCTGCCTTCTGTAACACATGCTTTTAGGGAGGGACTAAACTTGACTCTGATATGGGATGGCTCTGTAGACCTCTCTGTTTGAGTTTTTCCATATAGTTATGTTTCCCTCAAGGTTTGGCACACCATGGTAAGGTCTGAATTCACACTGCCATTTCAGTGTAAACATAAACAATACTTTGCCCCAGCGTGAATTACTGCCCTACTCCCCCAATGCCATTGTCTTCCTCTTTGTTCCCCTTTTCCTTCCTCCTCCCACCCCTTTCCCCTTCTTTGAGTTGGAACGACATGTACATCTTTGGGTTGAGTCTATCCCTATCCAATTGCTTGCTCTTCAGTGCATATATTGTGAGAGATAAGTGGCTTCTCTTCCATATACACTGTGCTGATGATACTTACCTCAGTGGACTCATGTCGTACTTTTTCTTTTGTGATTGACTAATTTCATTTAGCATCATTTCTTCCAACTCTTCCCATGAAACAATGTACTTCATGTGATCATCATTCCTTTTTAAGTCTGCAGAGTACTCTATTGTGTTTATATGCCAGAGTTTTCTAATCTACTGTCTACTGATGAAAATTTAGCTTTATGTGATTATGGATTACGCTACAATAAATATTGGAGCACAAACAACTGGTCGTAGTTTATTTCTTACCTCTTCTGTTATATGCCCAATAAAGGATTATAAGATAACACAATTTCCACTTGCTTTAGATATCACCGATGGCTCTCCACATTGGCTGTACATATGTACATGACCACCAGCAGTGAGGTAGAGTTCTTTTCTCTAACATATCCCCTCCAACATTTGTTCCTCTCTGATTTCCTGATTTGGGCTATCTTCAAGGTTGTTATGTGGTATCTCATAATTGTTTTAATTTGCATTTCTGGTGGCTATTGAGATAATTTTCTCATATGCTTATTGCCCATTTAAGTTTCCTTCCTAGTGGAACTTCTGTTCATGTCTTTTGCCTACTTCCTCAGGGGCTAACTGCTTTCTTATTTTTGTAGGTCACAAGGGTGTTGTAAATTTTAGTAATAATCTCTTTGTTATGTCATTGCTAAAAATCCTCTATCAATCTGAGGGTTCTCTTGTTACTCTCTTGGTAGAGTCATTTGAAGAATAAGGGTGTTTTATTCTTAGTATATCCCACTTGTCAATTTCAGTTTCAACTGTGTGTGTACACTTCCATATTTCAGTTAGTTTATGTATTTCCTGAGCCAAGGTTCTTAAGTTTGTCCCTATTCCTTCACTGATGGTTCTGATAGTTTGAGATTTTACTTCTAGGTCCATGATCCAACTTGAGTTTGTGTTTGTGGATAAGGTTAAGTAAGGATCTTGTTTAATTTGTATGGGTGGATATGCGTTGTTTCTAGCACCACTTGTTAATGATGGCATCCACCTCATATTTAATGCTTTTTGGGTCCTGTTGAAGATCAGTTGTCTATATGATGATGGTTTTATTTGGGGGTTTCCTGTTCTTTTCCATTGATTGAAGTATCTGTCACGATTCCACTGTTTGACCACTCTGTCTATATGTAGGTGTTTAAATCAGGTAAAACGAGCTCTCTGAATTTGTTCTTTTTCTTGAGGGCTTCTTCCCCATCCATATGAAGTTGGTAGTCAGTATTTCTTATTCTTTGAAAAAGGTTGTTGTATTTGAATTAGGATAGCATTAAACTAATTTAGTGTTTAGGGTAAGATTGACATGTTAATTATGTTGAGTCTTCTGATCCATGAGCATGGAATATTCTTCCATTGGTTGAGGTCACTTTTGGTTTCTGTAATAGGATCTGTAGCTTTCCTTGTGTAAGTCTTTTAGTTTTTTTTAAAAGATATATCCCGAGATACTTCAACTTGTGAAGAGTGCCGCCATCTTGATATACTTTTCTATTGTCTTGTTTGACATATATAGCAAACCAATAGACTTATGTTTGTTCATCTTGTATCCTGCCTCTCTTTCACATTCCTCAATCACTGCTAACACCCTTGTTGTGGAGCTTTGGGTTTTTTAATGTATAGAACCATGTCATTTCTAAATAGTGATAATTTCACCTCCTCTTCTCCCAGGCAGATACTTTCAATGTCCTTCAGCTACCTTATGTTGCTTGCTAAGATCTCCAATATGATGTCAAGTAAAAGTGGGGGCAACGGGTGTGATAATTACATAATCTGTTTTCAATTTGAGAGATTTAAGAGTGAAGGGTTGAAGTTTAGCCTGTCACTCAGGTCACAGCTTGATGACCTCATTTTGAGGCTCTAAGATGATAAACATATTGCTGAAGGTGGAACATAGAGATACTCCCTGTAAGATATTCCTGCTGGCAAGACAGTAATGCTAGAGCTCTGGAGCTGAAGGAGCCATCTGGAGACCCCTGACAGTTTCTTATGCTGCCACTGGATCCACAAGACTTTTCACCCACTGGTCAGTGATCTTCTTACATTCTGTAGTCAGCATCATTGCATGGCTATGTGAGTCTAGAGAAGAATCTATGGACTAACATCGACACATAGGGCAATATTGGACTTATGACCTTTATCTGGACTGTAGTCAGCATCATTGCATGGCTATGTGAGTCTAGAGAAGAATCTATGGACTAACATCGACACATAGGGCAATATTGGACTTATGACCTTTATCTGGACTGGGCTTGGATGTTTCCTCAATCTTCACTTGCTCTTGTATGTAAAGTTCTCTCTTATATCCATATGATTATCTAAGAAATTATTTCTCTAGTCAACCCAGACTGACACAAGGGGCATCCTTGTTTTGTTCCTTTTTTCAGTGGAATTGTCTTAGTCTTTTCTCCATTGATTATGATATTGGATTTGGGCTTTTCATAAGTATGTTATATTGACTTGAGGATTTTCTTTCTACTCCTATCTTCTTGAGTGTCTTAATTAGGAGTGAATATTGGATATTGTCAAATGATTTTCTGTATCTATCAATATTATCATGTGGTTCTTAAACTTTTTCTTATTTATGTGGGGAATAATGTTGATGGACTTTGAGATTTTGAACCATCCCTACATTCCTGAAATGAATCCTACCTGATCATGATGGATGATAGATTCTATATACTTCTGCATTTCTATTGGCCAGTATTTTGTTAAAGATTTTTGCATCTATGTTCATTCGAGATATCAGCCTGTAGTACATTATTCCTGTGGGATCCTTGGCCTGCTTGTGTATCAAAGTTATATTGGCTTTGTAGAATGAGTCTGGGAGTTTGTCTCTTTTTGTATGCTCTGGAATAATTTGTGAAGGATAGGTGTCAGCTCCTCCCTAATGCTTGGTAGACCAATTCCGTGAAGCAGTCTGATCTGGGAGATTTTCCATTGGTAATTTCTTAATAACCATATCTATTTCTTTTTTATTATGGATTTATTGAGGTTCTTGACCTTCATCTGGAAAAATCTAGGAAGGGATTGTTTTTCCAAGTAGTTTTCCATGTCTTCCACATAGTTGAATTCATTAGAATTCTGACTTTCACAGTACTGTGTGATTATCATTTGAATCTCATTGGGGTTCATTTTGATGTCCCCGGATTCATGCCCCATCATGGCTGTGTTATTCCAGGCAGACTAGAGAAAAAAATCATTAGAAACTCATGTGAAAAAAAAGAAAAGAAACTCATATGTGTATAAGATAGAGTTTTATACAAATGATAATTGTATATTAAAAAAACACCTCAAACCAGTCTAGTCCAAGCCCATAAGTCCAATATTATCCCATATATCTGATACCAAGCTATAAAGTCTTCTACACACTCACGAATAACATGCAATGATGCCAAATGAAGGACAATCACACACCATTGGGTAAAAAGTTTTATAACCAGTACCATTGTAATTATCTCAGCACTGGATGGCAGTGGTCTCCACATGGCTTTTCTAGTTCTCAGAGCATAGGGTCTATCAGTATAGTGCCATGTGTCTTAAAAGTAGACTGTTTTCAAGGGAGTAAGTAGAGTGAGAAAATGTTTCCTGTCCCAAGGAGGAAAAGCCCAGAGTTCCCAGAATTCTTATGAGAAGTCCGTGTCCACACAGAGGTTTCACTGGTTATATCTTGATTGGCAGACCAGACTCCACCCCTTCACTTGTAATCTTCTCAAGTTCCAAATTGACACCAGAATATGTAACTCATACTGACTATTAGTGTTGTTTGTTCCTTCCTTTCATTGGTTAGGTTTGCCAGCAGTCTGTAATTCTATTGATGCTTTCAAAGAACCAGGTCCATGCTGCATTTTTTGTATTGTTCTCTTGTCTTCCCACTCATTTAACTCTGCCCTGATTTTTAAAATTTCTTTTCTTTTGCTATTGGAGATATTCTGTTGATTGCTATATTGTTGGCACTTTTGTGACCATGTATCAGTCTTAAGTCTCTTACTTTTTCACATATGCATTGATCACTATCAAACTTCCTCTGGTAACTTCCTTTGCTGTATCCCATAGGTTTCAGTATATTGTAGTCTCATTCTCATTAGTTTCTAGAAACACTAATTTCTAATTTCCCCTCTAATCTGTGCCAATTTGTGCTAAAAAAGATTATTATTATCTTCCAATTGTTTGCTTTTGTTTTTCTCGACATTCTTTTGTTGGTCTCCAGCTTTATGGTGTGGTGGTCTGAGAGGAACATCTCAGTGAACTCAATATGTTTCAATTTGCTCAGGCTCAAATTGTGTGGTCTATTTTTGAAAGTGAGCCATATGCACTTGAAAAGAATATAGTTTTCAGGGGGATTTGAATAGAGAGCTTAATAAATGTCTATCAGGTCTAGTTACCTAATTTAGTGCTTAGTTCTATAGTCTCCTTACTGAGTTTCTTTTTCAGTGATCTATCTTTCTGTGATAGCAGTGTATTTAACTCACCTACTATGAAAGTTGAGTCTGATTTCTTTTTTCGTGTTTTGAATAGCTTGTTTGATGAATTTCACTGGCCTTTCATTAAGCATGTATATATTCATTATACTCACGAGTTCCTGGTCTAATGATTCTTTCAACATTATATTGTTCCCATCTTTGTTTCTTGTTATGATTTGCACCTTGAGGTCAATTTTGTCAGAGATTAAGATAGAAAACCCTGCTTTTTTTTAAGTTGTCATTTACCTGATATATTCTCCACCATTTTAAATTTAGGATATTTTTGTCTGTGAGCTTATGATGTGTCTCTTGCAGGCCACAGATTTATGGGTCACGTTTTTCTTTTTTTAAGCCAGTCTGCTAGCTTTGTCTTTAATGGCATATTCAGGCCATTAACAGCTTTCATAGTTGTTATATGGTACCTTTTATGTTTGGTATTTTCCTATCTCATATTAGTGTGTTGAGTTCGTTTTATGTGGGGGGCTTCATTCTTGCTTTCTTTCACCTCTGAGGCAATGTTATCTTTGTAGCTGCTTTTAGCACACTAACTTTTTTTCTGGGGGGGCATCACTGCCCTCTAGCGGGAGTGGGAGGCCCAACGCTGCTCCTGGAGAGCTGCTGCTGGATTGGAACCATGAAGCCAGTGGGCCGCTGTCCCACACTCAACCACTACGCCACCGGGGCTCATCCCTAGCACATTGACTTTTGGATGGAGTTGTACTATATGGCAACCTCCTACTTGTACTTGGAGGATGTTTGCCTTATGACCATAGTGAGTCATCAAGGATTTTCCATAGTGTTGGATATCTTATGGTGTATTTATTAAGTTTTTCCTTGCCTGGGAAGACTCTTAACTCACTGTCTATCTTAATCGAGAGTTTGTGAAGGTAGAGGACTCTTGGGTTGGCATTCTTTCCTTTTAGCTGTTGGAAGATGTTTGTAGCTGCTGTAGCTGCTGATCGGTCTGAGCATATTCTTACATGAGCACCATGTATGTGGTCACTGTTTTTTCATTTGCTGCTCTTAAAATATTCCCATTTTCCTCAATATTGGATGATTTAAGTATTATGTGCCTTGCTGAGTTCTTTCTGGAGTTTAATCTAATTGGTGTCCTCTATGCTGCATGAATGAATGTCTATTTCACATTCATTAAAGTTTCTTCCAGTAATTCCCTAGCTACTTTAGCTGTTGACTTCACCGTTGTGTCTTTTTCTGGTAGATCAATTATTGTAATATTGTTCCTCTTCATGCCATCTGTTATTGTTCTTAGGTTTTCTTGTGCCTCTTTGCTTATTTTGTTTGACTATCTTGTTAAATTCTGCCTGATTGGCCTCGAGATTACAGGTATGATTCTCCACCTCTTAAATTGTTGGTGAGATCTGCTATCTTGTTTTTCTGTTTCTGATACCTCATCCATTAGTTCTTGTATTTTCCTTTGGTGTGTGGACTTTACACCTCTATTGTGGGCTTCATCTCCTCTATCATTGCATCTTTATTTTCCATTGTTTCCATCATATATTGTATTACTCCAGGCAGTATTTTTCTACATGTCATTGGGTTTAGGACTTCTTCCACTATTGGATTGCTTTTTTTTTGAGCATGTTGAGGTGTGTTGCTGTCTATGGGTTGTTTTAGAAAAATTCAGCACCATATTCCTGAAAGTCAGAAGGTCTCTGAACTCTGTGAAACTGGTAAGAGTGGTGATTACCTGCGACCTACTACTGTGGTGCGTCTATATGTGGGTGCGTCTATATATGTGTCTATGTGTGGGTGAGGGGCCAATTTGTCTCAGTGTCTGGTGGCATTGGGGAGCCTGGCAGGGTGGGATGAGGGTGGTGACTGTAGGTATGCCACTGATCTGGGTTGGGATGAGCCTGCAACTTGAGCACAAGGCTGTTCTGGATTATTTGCCACTATTTACGGGCTTTCAAAGACTCTTTGTGGTGCCCCAAACTGGTGTAGCCAGTTTTTGACTTGGGCTGTGACTTTTAGCTTCTGTTGGCATGTTCTGTTTTGTTATGTTAAATTCTTAGGATGTGTTCTGGGGAATATGAGTTCTGCCTTGGTTATGTTAGTGCTATGTTAATGGACCAGGGGTTTGATGGCTTACATTCAAAGATTTTAGTTAAAAAAATATTTTATTAGGGGCTCTTACAGCTCTTATCACAATCCATACACATATCCATTGTGTCAAGCACATGTGTACTTATGTTGCTATCATCATTCTTAAAACATTTTCTTTCTACTTGAGTCCTTGGTAGCACCCATTTTTTTCTCTCCCTTACCCTTCCTTTCTTATTTACCCATGTTAATCCATAAATTATTATTTTTTTCATATCTTACACTGAGAGTTCTCTCCATTCATCAGCTTTCCTGCTGTCCCTTCCCCTTGACAGGGGAGGTTTCTATGTTGATCATTGTGATAGGTTTCCCCCTTTTCCCTCCACCTTCTCCTTCCCTGCCTGGAATTACTCCTCTCATCATTGTTCCTAATGGGTTTATCTGTCATGCATTCTCTATTTTGCAAACTCTTATTTGCACTAGTGTAAATGCTCTGGTCTAGCCCGGTTTTTATTTTATTATTTTTTTCTAGCCCTATTTTAAGATAGAATCAGGGTGATGATAATGGGGGAGGGAGGAGGAAGCATTTAAGAACAAGAGGAATGTTGTATGTTTCATTGGTGCTATACTGCATACTGGCTCATCTCTTCCTTGTGACCCTTCTATTAGTTCTTATATTTGATTAGTTCTTGTATTAGTTCTTGTATTCTTTATGTCCAATTGTCTATACATGGACTTTGGGTTTCCACTTCACTATCCCCCTATGCACAGTGATATGATATTTTTTTGTTCTGGGTCTTTGATATCTGATACCTGATCCCCTTGACACTTCATGATCACACATGGTGGTGTGCTTCTTCCTTGTAGGCTTGGTTGCTTCTTATTTTGATTGCCTTGTGTTCATCTTTAAACCCTTACGTCTCCAGGTGTTATATCATTTGATAGCCAGGTACAGAACCCATCAGCTTTCTTCACCATGTTTGTGTTTACACCCATTTTTGTCTTCAGTGGACATCACAAGGAAGGTGAGCATGATAGAATGCTGGGTTATTAGAACAGTTTGTTCTGGCATTGAGAGAGTATGTTGAATATAGAACTCATATCTGTTTGCTGCCTTAATAATTAACATGTATATATATACATATATAGGTCTATTTTACTATCATTATATATAAATATATTTGCACATGTACCTGTCTGTATTTAGACTGCTGTAAATGTCTGTGACCTAGTTCTTTCCTCTATTTCCTTTACTTTCCTCTTGTCTTACTATCATCTTTGGCTTTCATTTGGATTTCAGTCATTCTTCTCATGTACATTGCCCTTAATCAAGCCCCACGAGGCATCCTGCTGTCCTCCTCCTCATCGATTTTAGATCACTTCTTGTTTCTTTATGCCTGGGTTTATTGGAATCCTTCTTCCTTTCCCCCACTTTCCCCTCAGATGTGTCCCCCAGAACCATCAGTCCATTATTTCCCCCCTAGATTGTTTACCCTGCTTATCTTATCTAGATAAACATGCAAAAACAATAGTAAGCATACAAACAAGAAAAGCAAAACCAAAAACCAAAATGAAACAACAAAAAAAACCCCCAACAATAAAAAAGTCTATAAATATTTCCAGGTCTGTTTGTTGACATTTATGAGTTATACAAAGGGACACAGCCTGGACTTCAATGTGTTTTTAAAATTATTTAATTACTATTTTTAATAATGGTCTTGTGGGGCTTCCAGGGAAAGGGGACAAGATTCAATGAATGGGTTGTAGCTGATTGGATGTGAATTCTTCCCTGGCTGCACACCTGTGTCAGTCCTGCACAGCTCCAAAGGCCAAACTCTGGATATTTATGCTCTGTCAAGACGACAGAGCCCAAGGGCACTTCAATTTCTGCAAATTAGTGTCTACTTATCTATCTTCACCCTTGCTAGTAGACAGGTAGCTGGGAAGAGGGGGTAAAGGGATGACTGATGCAGTCACTCTGTTCCTAGCTGGGCAGGGTAGATGCAAAATCCAAGAATGCCGGACTGGGAGGATAGAAGAGTGGGAAACTATGGTGTGAGGCCTTGTGGCTAGTTCTCAGAGGCTTTCCAGGAACCTGGGGTGATGACCAACTTTAGGCAGCAGCCTGGGGAAATGACTGCACACTATGGGTCTCAGATCTTGGAAACAAGAAAGGGTAGCGGATGCTGTCCTGTGGAACCTACTGAGGGATCAGTGAACCCACAGTGAACAGACATGGTAAACTAAGCCTTTCAGTGAATTCATGAGTGGCTCCATGGGTGAAAATCGCGGGAGGTGGTCTGAACCAAACCTTAGTAAACGGAATCTATTTTTAGTACCCAGCATCCTAATACTGGCCTTCTTAACTTTTAATTTTCTGATCTAAAAATAGGGGCACTTAGGAGATGATTCTACCTGGATGCTGTCTTTACTCCTTGCCCTTTTCAATTCTTAAAGTTGCGTTACAGTGTTGATTTTGGACCTCTCTCTCTTTTTTTTCATGTGTGTGTTTAGTATTTCAAACTGGGCACTGATTACTGCTTTTGCTGTGTCCCACTGGTTTTGATATGTTGTTTTATAGTTGTTGGTTGTCTCAAGAAAATTTTAATTTCCTTCTTCATTTGCTTTGCTACCCTATCATTTCTGCATATTTTAGGGTTCAATATCCAGATGTTTCTGTTGTTTCAGTGTTGATTTATAAGTTTATAATTTTGTGGCCTGAGATGATTAATTCTAGGACTTTGATTTTTTTGAATTTGTTGAGGCATGCTTTGTGGCCTAGTAAGTCGTCTATTTTTGAGAGTGTTCAATATGCATTGGAGAAGAACATATACTGTGTGTTTGTTGGATGAAGTGCTTTATGTAGGTCTGTGAGTTTAATCTTGATAATTGTGTAGTTAATATTTTTTTTTGGCTGAGCCCCAGTGGTGTCGTGGTTGTGCGTGGGACTGCAGCCCACTGGGCTGGTGGTTCAAATGCAGGAGCAGCTCTCCAGGAGCAAGACTGGGCCTCTACTCCCAGCAGTGGGAAGTGATGCCCCAAAAAACAAAAAAACAAAACAACAAAAAAAGATTATTTTGTGTATTTATGTTCTTTCTTTCCTTGAGAGTGGTGTATCCAAATCTCCTGTTATTATTGTTGACATGCCTATATCCTTTTTCAATTTTGTGAGGATTTGATTGATGTCTTGGAGAGTCATATATATATATATATATATATATATATATATATATATGTAGTTATGTTTTTTGATATTGTTCCCTTAATCCTTATATATTGTCCATTCTCATGTCTTATTACATTCTTTGCCATGAAGCCTAATTCCTTGGAGAAATATTGCTTTCCCTCCTTTCTTTTGGTTGCTGTTTGCCTGGTACCCCTTTTTCTAGCTTCTGAGTTTTAGTCTTTTCATGTACTTTTTTGTGAGGAGTGTTTCTTTTAGGGAGCATACTGATGGGTTCTGATTTCCTATCTATTATAGTATTTGCTGTTTTTACTGGGTTCATTTAGTCCAGTATCATTCAGTGAGATTATTGATAGATAAGTGTTTGTTATTGTCATTTTGCTTTATACTTGTGCACGCTGTGTGTATATGTATATATTGTTTAGTTTCTCTGTATTTCCTGTATGGTTGCATTGCTTTGGATGTTGATCTCTGTGTGTTCACTTCTGTGAAGAATTGTCGTGTATGTTGTTGCTTTTGGGGGGCATAGTATTTCTTTGAATATTTTTTCTAGTGGTGATCTTGTTTTTGTGAATCCTTCTAATTTCTCCTAGACTGGAAATACTTCTATTTCTTCATCACTGTGGTAGTTACATAATCTATTGTTAATTTGAGACTTAAGAGTGAAGGGGTGGAGTTTGGTCTGTCAATCAGGTCAGAGCTTGATGACCTTATTTGGAAGTATTAAGGAGATACATAGCTTGCTGGAGGTGGAGCATACACTCACTCCCTGTGAAATATTTCTGTTGACAAGACACATGAAGTTATGCAAAAGTGGTGGTCTCAGAGGAGCCACGAGGAGAACTCTGTCTGTTTTGAGATGCTTACACGGCCACTGGATCCACAAGACCTTCAACCCTCTGCTTGTGACATTCTACTTTTAGTGCCACTGAAAGGATTTCATGCATCGAAAGAGAACTTTACAGATTGATATTGGACAATGGGCTAATATTGGACTTACGGGTTTGCTCTGGACTGGGCTGGGATATGTTCTCAATATTCAATTGCTCTTGTATATAAAGCACTTTCTTATATGCATGAATTTCCTGGGATTTGTGTTTCTAGTCCACCCAGACTAACACAGTCATATGTGAGTGATGTTTTTGGATAAAAGATATTAGGTTGACAGTTTTTGCCTTTTTTTTTTTTCACCTCTAGGACACTGTATATTTCAATTCTTTTTTTTTTCCTTTTTTTGCTGTATGATTTCAGCTGAGAAATCTGAGGTTTTTACTAATTGTACCAGTAATTG
Organism: Nesogale talazaci; assembly: GCA_004026705.1. Lineage (NCBI taxonomy): Eukaryota > Metazoa > Chordata > Mammalia > Afrosoricida > Tenrecidae > Nesogale > Nesogale talazaci. The sequence goes on from PVJH01000941.1 coordinate 196,802, forward strand.
TATGATGGGGTGTTTTCTTTTAGATCTCTCCTGATGCAGCTCCTTTGGCTTCCTGGGTAATTATATATTCATTCTCCAGATATTGAGGGAACTTTTTTCATAGGAGTTCTTGGACTACATAGGTTGTTCCTCTTGACTGTATCTCTCATCGTGTCAAGGTTTTCTCAGTCTCTTTTGTTTTTTTTAATTTGTTCTTCTCTTAGATTGAAGTTCATAGATCTGTCTTCAAGAGGACTAATTTGGTCTTCCATCTTTTCAATTCTGTTTCTCTATTTTTTAAATAATATTCTGTAATTCTGTTACTGTAGCATTTGACTTTTGTGTTTCTCTTTGAAGTTCTAAAACACGTATCAAGCTTTCTAGACTTTCTATTTTTTTCCCATTTTACCCCTCAGACAGTTCATCTGCTGTATGAGTATAGTCACCATCATTTTAATACTTCTGATAATCCATAACTTGTTAAATGTCAGGCATTTAGTTTAGGTCTAGTTGTGGTCCTTTATTGTGTCTCTTTCTTCTGTTGTGTATGTGCGTATTAACTGACTTCTTCTGTAATTCCCTTGACATCTTGGTGTAGCTGTTATGGGTGTTAGAGAGAGGGGACTATGTAGGTGCATTTAGTTCAGTTAAGTGGTGCAGTAGAGGGATGATAATTAGTTTAAGTGTCTGGTGGAGATTGTTAGATTAAGTGTTAAGAGGGTGCTCAAGGACTGAGAGAAGAAATGTTGGAGGAGAGAGAAAGAAAGGGAAAAGGAAACAGGAAAGGCGGTATCTGGCAGTGTTACATAGTAGGTGAAAAGAGGAAAATTAGAGAAGAAAAAAGAAAAAATGCTTTGGTTTGTAATGATAGGACAAAGAATAAAATGTAAGACTAGTGTTAGCTTTGGTTTTATGAGGATGAGAAGTTCAGACAAGTAATGACAAGAAGAAAAGGAAGAGGAGAAAAAAGTAAAAGGGATAAGCAAAAGGCTTATGAAATAGATATTAGATTTAAATAAGTTAATGTTAAATCTATTTAAGTGTATTTAATTCAAAAGATTAAAATTAAAATTATACGTATATATATATTAGACATTGAACTGAAATGAAAGGAGGAAAGGGCCAGAGCTAAAAGTACTAAAGATGAAAACAGAAAACAATACTGGAGTAAGAAGTGGAGGTGCTGTTAATTTATGCTTTCTGATGCTCTCTGCTTTGTTTAGGTCTTTTGTCCCTGGTATGGGGGCTAATTGCAGTAATGTATATGTATATACCAGGCTTACTTGTGTATAAGTCATGCTCTCCAGCACATTTTTAATGACCTGATATTCAGGTCAGCTTATGTATACAGTATATGTATATATGTATGTATATACATGTCTATCTATCTATCTATCTACATACCTATTTATATATTTGTCCTTTTGTAGACCAAAAGATAAGGGAGTCCTGATTAAGCATGATTTATAATGACAGTGCCTGAAATTGCTTTCAAGAGGGGGAGTTTAGGCACAGAAGCATAAACATCAACAATAATATCAACAAAAGAACAGCTGGGGTTTATACCATATCTTGGGTGGAAATCATGACTGTTCAGGGCAGAGTCTTTTCAGCAGTTTGGGACAGTGTCTGGTAGTATGTTGCTTTACTACTTTGTGGTCTTTCTCTGTTGTAGGGTAGTGTTGAGATCTGATTTAGGGGGGTGATTGGTATCTGGTAGGGCTGAGAGTCCTGTATTCTTATGATTTAGGCTAATTATCTTAAAGAAACACTCCTAAGGTGGGTCAGAGAGGCTGGATTCTACTATCAGATGTTGTAGGTAACCAAGTGGGGTTGTTGTCTAGGAGGGAGCGATGACTCAATAATTGAATCAGAAGGCAGGTTTTTTTATCTGAGTGGCTTGGGGCTTTATCTCCTGAGTAGTGGATGGTTTTGTGGGACAGCCTGCTCAGTCTCTCCAATACCTTGGCAAGAAGCAGCTTCTGGACTTTCAGGCTTATTTTGGTCATTGTCTCTCACTCAAACTCCTGGTCTTTGCTTTGTAAAACCTGGGGTGCAATTTCTACTTGTATTGCTGTGCTAATGTATTGATAAAGGGCCAGGTGTGTGTTCTTTGCTGAGGGGGGTGTGGAAGGGAGATGGATAAGAAAGAAATAGGGGGTCCAGAAATGGCTATGCTCTCAGGTGCCTCAAAATGGAGCCATGCAGAGCAGGGCTTTAGGGACAGGGGGTTAGTTTTATCACATGGGGTTGGAGTTTCCCTGGCTTTTGGAGAGAGTTAGTTTATTCATTATTCAGGATGCCCTGTAGATATCCCTGCATGGCTTGATAGGCTGAGCTATCCCTGCTATCCAATAGTCCAAGGCTATTATGCTTATATCTACCCCAGGTTGTTCATGGAGAGCTATGACCCTGTAGCTCAATTGGTCAGCCTCCCTAGCTGGCTCCTGGATCAGGAAAAGCCCGTCAGGAGAGTTGGGAAGCTGAATTGCTCTAGATTGGTTCTCAGGCCCATCAAAGGGTAGTCTATCAACAGGCATTGCTGTTCTTTTATCTTAATAAATTTGTGTCTATGTATCTTTATGTTGAGAATCACACTGTCTCCATGTGTAGTATATCCTTTTTCCATGGCCCCTCGGAGCTGATCTCTGTAGAGACCCTTTTAAGTTGTTATTTGATAGTCATTTTGCCTCATAATACTTACATTGTTCTTTAAGATAATACTGCTTGAAATTCTTCCTAACCACAGATTGTCTATCCAGTCTATTGCTGCCAGCCCTTTCCCCATGGAAATCCTGTCAAGATGTGGTATAAAACTCTTGAGGCATTACAGAACTATAGTACCATATTTTTTGGACCATAAGACACACCCAGTTTTTAGAGCAGGAAAACAAGCAAAAAATATTCTGAAACAAGTAATACCAGTATCACACTCTTGGACCCTAAGATGGACTCATCCCCTGTGCCCTCCCCCACACTTTTGGGGAAAAATGTGTCTTCTGGTCCAAAAAATATGGTAAATACTTATGTCTCATCAGTGCTATACTACACGCTAATCTAATGCCTCCTCACCCCTACTCTCAGGACCCCAATTCTACCTCACAAATTTGGCTAGACCAGAGCATGTACCTGGGTACATGTACCCAATTTGAAAACCACATATTACAAAAGCTTCACTCGATATCTAATATGGGCCAGACTTTGGACACATTGTCAGGAGAGACCAGTCCCTGAAGAAAGACATGCCTCCGCTGCCATAATGGGCTCAAGAATAAGAGCAATTATGCAGTTGGCAGAGGACTGGGCAATAGTTCATTATTTCATTCCATTGTGCTATCTTTGCCAGACTCTGCCCCATTATCAAATGAAATTCCTCAAGGCTCCGCTCCCACAGGCTTTACTGCATTCATGTTACCATGATTGACCCTATTTGAGAAGGAAGATCTTTTTCAGTAATATTTCAACTTGATGGCCCATCCTCCAGCATAATTTCCAACACTCTCATGCTTCTGTTCATTAGGCCTTCAGTATCTGACAATAGTCTCATGCTGTATATATAAGGTTTTCGGCTGCTACGTGCTCTGAGGTGGACCGCCAGGAACTTTGCCATCTCTTCTTACTCTGGAGGCTCCACCACAACCTGTTCACTTTGGATGGCTCCGCTGACCCTGGAAATACCAGTCATGTAGCTTCTAGCAACACCCAACCACCACACTGGACTGTCACAAATGCTGGTCCTCAGGATAGGTGTTGCATCTCTTCTGGTCATTACTATTAGCACTACGTAGAATAGTCACCTTATAAATGTATGTTGAATAAATATATACCAGTGCCAGGGGCAAGTCTTTACTGTATAAAAACCTTTGAATAAAATTATCTCCTTTTCCTGAGTCTACTTTTGTTTGCATTCACACAGAATCCTTTATTATCTAGGTATGAATTAGAGGTAAAAAAAGGTACGCATCTAACAAAGAAAATCATGTTGTTATTTTCCATGTAACTAGATAAAAATGAGTTCCATTTGTTTTCTGGTGGCTTCTGTGAAGGTTACAGCATTGGTAACCCTGAGGAGGCGTTCTCATCTCTTTTGCAGGAGCACTCTGTATTGGAATTGACCTGACGGCATTGGGCCTTGCTTTCAGTTATGACCTTAAGAAATCTCCTGGCTGCTCAGCATCCTTCCTATTGTGAAGAGCACTACCTAAACCACAGGTTTGAGCCTCATCTTTCCCAGTAGTGTTTCACTCTGTTTTCCCGCGGGAAAGACCATCTTATCACACTACCCTCAACATCTGAAATATTCCATGAAGCCTGAGTAGTGCTACAGAAACTTCAGGTTCTTACCCTCTCTAAATAAAAAAATATTTTGAGAGGCACAGAATGGGGTTTTTGTATAGGGAATATTTATTAAGAATCTCCAGTGAGAGAGAGAGAGAGAGAGAGAGAGAGAGAGAGAGAGAGAGAGATCACCCCAATAGCCAGAATGACTTTTTCATGCACCTCTCTCCATCTGACCATGTGAAAATGGGGTCTTAAATATTAGTGCTGAAGAGGACATTCCAGTGCGGGCAGAAAGAGTTTCTGGGAATGTAGTTCCCAGACAGTACATGGGTTCTGTGCATGTGGAGTTCAAACCTCCACCATGGCTCCCTTGCCTAACCAGAATAGAACAGCTGAGAAATTTTTACCCATTTACCAGAAGGTGAATTTTAAACTAAACAAGGATTCTTGGTTACCTTGACTCGATTATAGGGACTCCAAATGTAGGTGAAATTCAGAATATATGTCGGTAAGTCTGTATGCCCCAAGAGCTTAGGCAATTGTAAGATTGGCACCCAGTTTAAAGCCCAACATGAAGTGTCTCTTGGGCGGTGTCTTCTTGGATTCTTATTTCTCCACAGCTCACTACCTCAAACAGCATGAAATTAGACCAGTTCCCTGTGTTTTCCGGGTCAGGCACATGGTGATGAGCTGAAAAAGGGTACATTTTGACTGTGATTTCGCCTCATTACCTGCCCTCTGCCTCTTTGTTATATATATTTCATTATAGCTTTCTAGTGCTAATACAATTGGGATCATACAATTATTTGAGTTGAAATCAGCATTTAAAATTTATTTTACCACCTTTTTACTTTTTAAAATGTTTTGAAGCATGTGAACCCTGAGTAGTCTATCTATCCTCACAGGTGGTGGGCACACCGAATCCAGTGACCTTCATTATTTTTGAGGGAGAAGCAATGCCTTTGGAAGAATTCATAACCCTTTGATAAAATTAATGGTAAGTATGTTAATAATTTACCAGGAGAGCATGAAAGTTGGCAGAAATAGAAAGCTGTCCTTTTTATCTTTACTTCCTGCCCTTTCCTTTCAATCAAAGCATACCCAGGTATGAAAACTTCTACCAATCAGGTGAGGTCTGGAGCAAATTTATAATAACCCCATCATTTCTGTAGCATTTACTGAGCTTTCTCAGAGAATTTGGACTCTGTTTGGTTCTGAACTATAGATGTTTAGAGGAGCTTTAATGGACCAGCAAAGACTATTCATAGGCCTAAAACTCAACTACTCATCAAAAAGCACTGGACACCATTTTTTATATCCTCATTGTTTCCTGAATTGACTCTAGTCATTGAAGACCAGAGCAGCACCTTAAGAAGTAACCAAGGAAGAGCAGAGGGACTCTTGACAAAGTCAAATGTCCCCTGAGTGAATGAGCTGTCATCTGCAGTCCAAGACATTTCTTAATTCCATGCACTGCTTAACCTGTTGATGGCGCACCAGGCTTTGTCCTAGATTCAGATGCTACAAAGTCTATGATACAATCCTCTTTGGTCCAGGAACTCATAGTTTGCCATTTCTGAAGTTGTTAGGAGTGATTCTGGTATAAGCACAAGTCACAAGAATGGAAATTGAGGTCACATAGGATAAGAGTCCAAAAGTTCCTGTTACTATCTCCCTGGGTTACCATAAAGTACATCATGACATTTTAGAGAGGAGAAAATTTTTGGGTTATGAAAGAATATCTCAAAGTAATGCACAATACTTCCAGCAGCTTCTTTGGCTCTTGTTTCAAGCCTCCTGTTGTTTCAGTTCCAGTTGCAGTACAGCATCTCCCTGAATTAGCTCCTGATCTCATGATATTATTTCAGTTTTGTTCCCCTCTTCTCCCTTTCTTCCCCTTCAATTTTAATCAGCCATGAAAGACTAAGTGGTAGCCAGCATTGCAGGAAAATTGAAATATTAAAGAGGCAGTGAGGCTTTTTTCACATGAAAACTTTAGGTCTTCTGGAATTGGACATTTGTATAAGTTTGCCAAATCTAGATTGATTTGTTTAGATCCCAATTTATTTTTGAAGCTATCTCAAATAATGCATGGAACACATAATCCCCCCAAATATAAAAATTGAGATCAAAGAAGACATAAAAACAGAGGTGATCACAGAGTGGTTTTGGGATGGACCTAAAGCTACATATGACAGTTGACACCATCCTCCTAAAGGTAAGTTACAACTGCATCTGAGGTCCAACACTAAGTGACTGTTGTCTGCTGCTGTTTGACTGACCCCTGACGCATGGGGACCTTCTAGACGGCAGAAGGACGGGTTTCCTAGTCCTGTGTCATGCCAATGAGACTTGCAGATCAGGTTATTGAGTTCCAAAAGGTTTTCACGGAGTCATTTTCAGAAGTAGACCACCAGACTTTCTTCCTAATCTATCTTAGTTTGGAAGTTTTGATGGCATCTATTCAACATCGTAACAACCTACAACCCTCCACTGAAGAAGGGGTGGTGTTTACACCGAGTTTCATATAGGTGCCTGCAGGACCCTTTTTCTTGTTATTAATGTGGGTAATTGTGGCATCTGGAAGAATGCCTAACATTTCCTGGTGAGGGATAAACCCCAGACTGCATGAGAAAGAGGATTCACACATGTGAATCAGGATTATCTTCCAAGTTAGACAGGGTGTAATCTTCCTAAATGGAGCAGATCCTGTTTCCCACAATGTTACTGTGAAGTGTCTGGAGTCTTTGATTAATGGTGACAGAAGAATTTCGAAAAAATGAAGGTCAATTAGGGAACTGATGATTTTTTTCTATTGCTTGAGTTGCTCATGTGTATGTTGCAATCTCCATCGGAAAGTCCTCATTAAACAAGAAGTATCTTTATCTATGATCAGAGTCATGGAAAGTCTAAGGAATCCATGCCACCATTTCTTTAGACTAATCAATATTTTCAGGACAATCTATGAGGGGACAAAGTATATCCTTTCACCTTTTGTACTCTGAGTCACGTGGAAATGAAGCAGCCCCACAGATTAGTTATTATCTAACAGCTACACAAAGTTGAAAACTGCTTCTGTGCCTTGACCAGCAACTTGACATTCTCTTACCACACCAGCATTGACATTATACAGCTGGAGGTTTTGAGTGGCATTCCTCTTAGGACTTCAACCTTCCCTAAATCTCCTCTTCTCTCACTCACTAGATCTCCTTTCCTTTAATTTATTTTATCTCTCTCAAGGGTTCTGGTTGACTGTTCTTGCTTCTTTTTTCTCTCTCCATGCAGTGTCACTTCTTAACATTCCCGTTTTGATTTTTCTTGGCAAGATTCACAATCTTTGGCATTCATTGTGAATTTTTTTCTTTCCCAATTCTGTTGCTTATCTATGTATAATACATGGCCCTGGAACCCATGTAGACTGGCTTCCTGGGGAGTGAAGAGGATTGAGCTGTATGTGTTAGTCCAGGTAGACTGAGAAACAAATTCATAAACATGCATATAAATATAAGGGAAAGGTTATATTCAAGAGAAATGGAACTTTGAGAAAGCATCCCAACCCAGTACAATCCAAGGTCATAAGTTCAATAGTAGCCCATATGTCCTATACCAGTCTATAAAGTCTTCTGACTCATGAAGCACGTGCTATGACACCAGGACAATCACAGGCCAGTGGGTGCAGAGTCATGTGTATTCAGCGGCAGTAGAAGCATCCCAGCATTGGCAGGGGTTTCCCCATGGCTCCTCGTTTTCAGGGCTCTGGGTCCATCAGCAGTGTCCATTGGCAGTGGAAGCATCTCTGCTGGCAGAGATCTTTTTGTGGCTTTTCTGGCTTCAGAGGTCTGGTTCCATCAGGGTAAACCCACACGGCTTCACCTCTGGCTCCTCCATTTCCTAGGACTCAGGGTCTATGCTGTCATCTTATCAGAAGAGCGTCTCCAAGGAACTGAGTTGATGGTCTCTCATCTCCACTTGGGAAATACCATGGCGAGACTTACCAGAATTCTCATGAGAAAGCCATGCCCACACAGAGGCTTTAGTGGCTATCTCCAGATTGACAGGCAAGAATCCACCCTAAGCTCTCAGTGCTGAAATTGACACAGATCAGTGACTGCCACACTGTAGAACCAATATCAAGGGAGATAGACACGGTGGTGGTGGTCGTGTGTCTGTATGTGATAATGGTGTGAACTTCCATCCTGGGTTCTGGCCGATCGCTCTCCCACCATCATCCTCTCCTGTGACCATCCAGTATATCAAAAAAAATAAAAACACTTTTTTAGTTTTTATTCCACAATTTCTTTCACAAACTTCTGTCTTATCTAATGATTAATTTTAATTTACCGATTAACATTAATCTACCCATAGTCTTACAACCTAAACCATAACTTCTGCTAAGAAAGGTTTGTTTTGTTTCCTTTTCCCACCAAAATTACAGCTAAAAAATTCCTTTACTAACTGACAAAGCATAGCTTTTTCTTTGTAATTATCAGCTGCGCTTATGACAACAGCAGATGATATGGAATTTCATTTTACTCCACTATATTTGTCAATTCAAATGATTTATAAGAATAATGGAATAAATAATCACATTGATTTCTATGTGTGCATTTTTGGAGCTGAAGACAAAAACTCATGACTTCTTCTGGAATGTTCTTCATTTATCCATGAGAGGCTTTTTTTTTTTTAAACACAATTTATTCTGAATGGAAAGGAGCACTGGTACCATAGTAGGTTATGATTTGGGCTGCTCACTGCAGGGTCGACAATTCAAACCCCGAAGCCCTACTATGGGGAAAAGATAAGATTGTCTGTTCCCTTAAGGATTTATAGTCTCAGAAGATTTTCTTTTGGACTTACAGAAAATGTAAGGATATATGTTAGGTTGCTTTAGACTTCTCTTCACTGAAAAATTGTGCTTTACTGTGTTAGTTTGGGTAAATTGGAGAAACAAAATCATAGACACGCATATGGATATAAGGAAAAGGTTTATATACAAGAGGAATGCAACCCAGCCCAGTCCAGTTCAAAGTCATAAGTCCGATATTAGCCCGTATGTCCGATACCACTCTATAAAGTCTCCTTCTGACTCACGAAGTCACAGGCCAGTGGGTGCAGAGTCCCGGTGCTGGCAGGGGTCTCCCCATGACTCCTCACTTCCAGGGTCCATCAACAGAATCCAGTGGTGGTAGAAGCAACTCAGTGCTGGCAGTGATCTCCATGTAGCTTCTCCAGCTTCAGAGGTCTGGTTCCATAAGGGCAAGGCCGTGTGGCTTCTCCTCTGGCTCCTTCAGCTACTCAGACGCTGCCATCTTGTCTTGTCCATAATTCATCATCTCTGAGACTAACTCCCAACAACTGGGGAGATAGCTTCTCATCTCCATGGGGGAAATATTGCGAGATTGCCCAGAAGTCTCAGGAGAAAGCCATACCTATACAGAGGCCTCATTGGTGACTCAATGGCTATCTCTAGCTTAACAGGCTAGATTCCACCCCTACATCTCAATCATGAAATTAACATAAGCACATGACCGTCACACTTAGTGATAAGGCAAAATAGGATCAACTATCCATGGGTATTAAGTGTGGCAGTTAGTTCAAGAGTATTCACTAGTCTATACTCTTACATTTTTGTAGATGTGAAGTTTTCGTAATGAAAGTTGGCAACAAGTACATACAGTCAGTGGACAGAACTTATGGAAAGAGAAGTGGAGATTTATTTCTGACATTAATCTCTGCCCAAATGTCCAGATATAAGATAGTATATAGGTTCAATACTGATGGCTACTTAAATTCCCATTTCTGAAGTGCTGACCTTAGGAAATCCCAATAAAATCCTGTAAGCTACAGAATGATGGTGATCTCTTTCTATTGAAATAGTCTCTTAGCTGAAGTAGTCTCTTAACTGGAGTTTCCCCAATGTGTGACACATAGCAAACACTTTGCCAAGAAAATACATTTGTTCTTGAATTTTTTCCACTGAAAGATCCAACAAGTGTTGTTTTCTTTCCAGAATAGCCATAATGATGACTGCCTGACTCTAATGTTGTTACTTTAGGAATCAGGACAAATCATCACAACATTTTCCTAGAAACAAATAGACAAGAAATCAGAAAGAGCATCAGTCTCTTTCGTTAAAGCAGATCTCAAGACTTGGTTGAAGGCAGAGGTTAATATTTGGTCCCCTTAAATAAAAGGAGAAATGATATCATGAGAAAGACAGCAAAGGATGGACAAAAGGGATTGTGGACTCAGGAGACAAATACAAATTATTTCATAATTTAAAAGTTTTAGGATAGAAAGAATATTTACTACATGTCTCTGTGTCGGTCTGGGTAAACTAGGGAAACAAATTCACAGAAACTCATGTGTAAAGAGAGAGTTTTATATAAAGGGTAAGTGTACATTAAGAGAAAAAAAAATGTACTTTAAGAAAGCATCCCAACCCAGTGCTTTCCAAGCCCATATGTCCGACACTGATCTACAAAATCCTCCTTCATGTCACAAAACACATGCAATGGTGCCAAATGCAGGAGGAAAGCTGAATCATATCAGCACTGGCAGGGGTCTCCACATGGCTACTCCAGCACCCAGGGCTGCATTAGGCGTAGGTCCGTGTGGCTGCTCCTCAGAGATGTCTTGCAGAAAGTGAGCCTTGCCAGATGAAGCAGCAAACTGGCTAAGGCAGCCGCACCCTGGTCTGACCATCACAAAGCAAGAACCCTGAGAACTGGAAAGGTGAGACTCGCTGAGTAATTTGTCTCTATGACCTTCAATTAATCCCACATGTGTTTAATAGTGAGGTTGGCACAATAAACCTTAACAATCTCAGTCTGATATGCTAAAAAGAAGGGCTTTGGAAGGCTATAATGCAGAAAAAATCCAACCCTCTATTTTTGTGTGGCCCATGAACTAAGAATGTATATCCCACACTTTAAAACATACAACCACTACTACAACCACCACAGAAACCTATGTCTTTCCATGAGATGAGAAACATTGTTCAAAAGTTGTGGACATTGCACATTGGTCGGCAAAGTGCAAAATATTTTCAACACAGCCTATTGCACATTAAATTTGTGTCTTCTCTTATAGTGATGGCAAATAGTCTATCTGCATTATTACATTTTATCTCAGAGCATTCCCAGAAGAAAAGCATTATTTTTCCAAGTTTGTAATAAAGGGAAAATGGTTCAGCAAATTCAAGAAACTCACCTATGATGAAGCAAAATATATATTGCCAAGCTTGAATTTGAATTAGGGTCTACTTGACTCTCAGTACAATTACAATTCTCTTTTAAAACATTGGGCAATGCTCTAACAGTCTTTTGGGGAGAAATGTCTTAATTCACTAGAAAACTTAATCTTGCCCAAGTTAAAAATGTGTTTTTATCCAAGTGTTCTAGAAAAGTTACTGCCCACAGGCTTTATTCATTCGGGTAGGCTAGAGCAGCAAATTCATAAACATGCATAAGCTTGTATAGGAAAGAGTTTTATTTACTGGTGAGCAATTGAATATTGAGAAAATAACCCAGCTCAGTCCAGATCAAATCCAAAAGTCTGACGCCAATCCATAAATTCCTCTGCAGACTCTTGAAACACAAACAATGACACCAAATACAGGATGATCATGGCCAGTGGGTAGAAAGTTGTGGATTCAATGGCACTGGAAGCATCTCAGTGCCAGCAGGGGTCTCCGCATGGCATCTGCATCTCAGGGCACTAAGGTAGTCCCATGTGTCTTGTCAGCTGCAATGTCTCCCAGAGTGTAAGTCTGTGTCCCACCTCCAGTGAACTATTTATTTCCTTAGTGCCTCCAAATGAGTTCATCAAGCTAAGACTTGATCGACAAGCTAAACTTCACCCTATTCACTCTTAAGTCTCTCAAATTGACAACAGATTATGTAACTACCATACAGGTATATGAGGTAGCAAAGGAGCCTAACCCTTATGATTCTGAATATTTCCTCCATATTTTTTCAGATATGAAATAAAATAGAAATATCTCCTTGATACAAATGAGATTGAAATTTACATCCAGAAAATTCTAAAGTATGTAGGAATGATTTTGATGTGCTTATGCTTGTCTAGTTTCTTTTGGCAGAAGGTTTTTGGGTGTTAAATCAGTGTTTTAGTTTAGATTGTGACTAAATGACATTTTTGGACTCAAGCACAATCTAATTTCCTGTCAAGTCTGTCTAGAATAAAGGTAGATTTGTAAATTGGAGTAAAATACTCATATAAATTACTTGGAGATTAGTATATGTTAATTACTCTTGTTAAATAAAAATATAACGACAGAAATATCACATTTTAATATCTTTAGCTTAGGAAGGTTTTATACAGCTGATTTTAATCTACATTATTAAAAAAAGAAAAAAAATGTTAAAATTTCCATTATGGTTTGAACTTTGTTTTGCAAAAGGTATGTTGAACTCCTAACCCCTGTGAATATGACCATGTTTGAAAATTGGGTCTTTCAAAATGTGATCAATTTAGGTGAATTTGAGGTCACTTTGGATTTAGGTGGGTTCCAATCACACATGACTGAGGACCTTATAAAAGAGAAGATGCATGAGAACAGAGGAAGGATGCCATGCAATTCTGTAATCCAAGGAACATTTGGAGCTACCAAGAGTTGAGAAAAAGACATGGAGCAATTTATCTTTCAGAGTCACCAGACCTCATCAACATAACCCATACTTGATCTGAGACTCTTGGATCTTAGAACTGTGAGTTTATAAAAGTTTGCTCTTCTGTGCCACCTCGGAAGCTCTGCTGACACCATGGATTAGCCATTGGGTTCCTAAGCAGACAGTCAGCAGCTAAAACCTCTGGGTGTCTGAGGAAGAAAGATGAGGCTCTTTGCTCCTGCAAAGGCTTCATCTCAGAAACCACTTGAAGGATTCCTGATGGTGCGGTGGTCATGTGTCGGGCTATGATCCTCAATGGAAGTGGTTTGAAACCACCAGTTGCTCAGATGGAAGAAGACATGCAATGATGCCAAATGTAGGATGATCACAGGCCAGTGTGTGGGAAGTCTTATGAACCCAGTGGAGTTGTAAGCATGGCAGCATTGGCCAGCATCTCCACATGACTTCTCCAGATCAGAACACTATTGTAGTTGCACGAATCTTATCGGCTGCTATGTCTCCCAAACGTGTGAGGAGAGAGAGAGAGAGAGAGAGAGAGAGAGAGAGAGAGAGAGAGAGAGAGAGAGAGACTCCTGCCTCCAAGAAGGAAATACAGGAGTTCCCAAAACTCTCTGGAGAAGGCTGTACCACACAAATACCTCATTGTCTATATCTTGATTGACAGGCTAGACTTCACCCTTACACTCTTAATCCTCAAATTGACCCCAGATTGTGTAACTACCACAGATACCAAGGGTTCAAGTAGAAAGAAAATGCTTTGAAAACGATGGCAACATATTTTCAAATGTGCTTGATACAATGGATTTATACATGGATTGCGCTAAGAGCTGAGAGAACCTCCTATAAAATGATAAAAAAAGAAGAAATTACATATTGGGTGACTGTAAGTAAAAGTCGACTTAATGGTAGTGGACTTGGTTTGAATATGTACCCAACAGTCTGTGATATTCATTTACAGGAACCCCAGGAAATGAGTATAAATGTGTTTCTCATTTTCTACAATTCAGGCTTGGAAGGATTTGACCATACCGACTCACTGACTCTCTTCTCTAACCTTGTTTTAACAGTGAAGAAATGGATCAGAGTTGACAGGACTTGCTCACTTTTATGCAGCATAACAGTGGCAGAATTAGGACAAAGCACTGAGTAACTGCTGGTTTTCAGCCCAGGGGCTTTCTCCTGTGATCCAAGCCATACTTTTACTACCATGCCTTTATTTTGCTCAGGTCAAATGATAAGGCTGTCCCAGAAAGTAGAACTGAATAAAACATCAAGACCTGGATGAAGGGATATTGAAAATGTAAGGGTCTGTGTAATTGTATTTGGTAAATTTGAGCAGCGGTAATATATCAAGATTTTAATTTGCCTAGTGATGTATCTGTTCACCCATAAGGTCTATCTGGCTTGATTTTGATATGATTTACTGCTGCTGGTGATCACTTTGATTCAATAGCTGATGTATTTACAGAAATTCAGGAACAGGTGTTTGTGATTCAGCAATGTCTCCAGCATCTAATTTGGTATGCAAGTTAGTAGGTCGTGTATCATATTTATAGGAACGCCATTACATTCATAATAGGGTGAATTTTTTTCCCTGGGCAAAATCTTAAAGTGTATCATGGAAATTACCGTGTATTCATGACCATGCACATAAAAGTTTGGAATTCGAAATTTACATTTCTTGTTCTTTTTAAAAATCATCTTGCTGTTTGAGAAGAAAACCATTCAATAGTTCTTTCTTTGCATAATTCCAAGCTCTGCTTTTCAGCATCCCAGTGGTGGGAAGTAACGATTTAGGTGCTTGAAACAGATGTTGAGTTAAAAATCATGGCAACTCAAGAGAGGGGAAAGAAAGGTGCAGGGTGAGATGTTAAATACTATCTTTGGGTGTCAGGATAATGAGCTGATTCTGTTTCTTGCTGGTGTCTGTACACCATGTTTTTGCTTCGGGGCTTTGAACTAAGATGCTAAAATATGTTGCCGAGTCCTTGCTTCAGGGAGCTGCACCCAGGCTTTGACTTGATTTAAGTGCAGTGCACCTGACCATATTTTCATCCTCTTTGTTTTAGGTGAGCTGGGAGCCATTGGCTCACAGGGGAAGTGTTCTGCTGTCCAGATCCACCTACTGGAATCAATCAAGCATCTTCTTTATATATTTTCAATTGTGCTAGCTTTTGAGAAGCCAGTGGGGGATATTTCTGTTGGTATTGATGGTGACATAATCAGGCTACCTACCAGTTAATGGGAATTCTTTTGTTAAAATCCACAGTGAGAGTTAGTTTGCATAACAAAATGTAGATGATGTTCTAGACAATGATGTTCTAGACAATGTTCTAGACAGTTTGATTATACATTTCTGCACAAAAGAAACTGATAAATAAATAAAAAATGGCTTGCCAGTTTCACTTGTCAGAAATGTGTGCTCAACAGATAGTCTCAATTGCTTCATTTCTTTTATTAGGGCATGCTGGTTTACTTTCACATTACTTGCCACCAAATTTTAAAGCAGATAATGAGGCTGGATTTTAATCTTGAGTGCTGGTTGTTGTAAACATCTCCATACCAAGTGATAATTGTCACTTGTGACTGGACCCACTTTTGGAACTGTCAGTGCAGGATTCATAATTTTAGTGAAGGCTCTGTGAATAGTCTTCAAAACTTTCAATTATCGTGGATTTTTCAAAATTCCTTCTAGTGTGTTCCATATTACAGGTGAAGGGTCACACGCTATGCTCACCTAGAGACCTCATCCATGTTAGCTCTTCATTTGTCTTTGATCTTCAAGTTCTTAAGAAGGAGGGAGACTTTCTCTGATTTCGGTGCATCAATTTTTATGGTTTTTCATAGCTTTCATTTCTTAATACCAGCCACCATTCTAGAATTTTTATAGTCAATTATTCAATATATGTCTCCCTGAGTAGTCTTTAATATCAGTTTTATCATGTTTTTCACTCAGCTGGTACCTATGATTACTCAGGCAAAAGTACGAAGCCAATAGCCCCTGTCAGTAGATGTTTGGTGAAAGGGCATATAAGCAGGTATGAATTCATGAGCACTCTGTCACTCAGTCTGTAGAGAGACTTTGTTATTTGCTTCCCTTAATCCCAGACATTCTCTATTAGAAATCAGAAACAAGTTGGGCATGATTTTGATAGTTTCCAATATCACTCTGTCACTCATATCCCTAGGCCTTCTCCAAATCTGTTTCTGTGACACTGCTCACCTCACTTGGACATCTATGCAAGTTTGCAGTCCACATTTGCCCACTGTATCTTGAAGGCTCAGGGTTCATGCTCGTCAGTGCTTACCAGCTGTCTTTCTTAGGGCTTTCTTCTCCCAAGATTAAAATGGAAACTACTGTAGGACAAAGCATTTTGTTCGTTCTCCCTCACTTTGCATCCTGACTTTGCTGGCATGCAGCCTTTGCATGACAAGTCATGCTCAATGATGGCAGCCATCATCTGACTTCTCAGCAGGCACATTTTTTCTTCTGCTATGGCTGAGCAACTAAAGCCAAGTCTCAGTATGAACTGCATTTCAACTCCAAACATAGACTCTGCAAACTCTCAGAGATGGTTTTTGGCGCAACTTCCATAACTGACGTCCTTGACACAGCCCCATGTGTCTTCTTGATAATCTTATTGTCTATTCATAAAAACAAGCAAACCGAACCTCAGTGGCATGGACTCAATGCTGACTTGTGGTGACCTCTTGAGACTAGAACTATTTATATAAGCACACATCAGAATGCTTGGCACATTAAAAAGGCTCAATGAACTTAGCCTTTACATCCTTGCCATGGTTATTTCTCCTTACTGTCATCATCTCTGGGATTAGATACGTTTTGATCATCTTCTATTTCCTTTGGAGTTTAATAGTTTATGCCCACTTTTTCCCAGTAAATTTTGGGAAACATAGAAACAAGTGAGAGTCAAACTGTATTGTTTCTGCATGCTAAACAATTCAAATGAGAATAAGTTGAAAAATATTGGCACAAAACTCATAAAGACCTTAATTAAACATTTCAAATGTAATGGTATTGTTTCTCAATGGATGCTCCATACAGGATTATAGATTTTGAAGGTACAGGGTTTCTCTCAACCTGTGGGTCACGACTCCTTGGGGGGGTGGAATGACTCTTTCAGAAAGGTTGCCTGATTGACAACAGTAGCAAAATTATAGTTATTAAGTATCAGTGAAAATAATTTTATGGTTGGGTGGGGCTCACCACAACACGAGGAACCGTATTAAAGGGTTGCAGCATTAGGAAGGTTGCTCTAAATCCTTTCTGAAGAATCCTGTACTATTTTATTTTACCACATCAAAACACCAGTCTTGGGATCCTCAAGGGACTCAAATTATGTTCTTTGGATTTGAGGAACAAAAATAAGTCTAAAAGGACAAGATCAGGGATAGAGTATGCATGAGGTAAGGTTTGCCAGCAAAATTCTCATAGTCTATGCTACCTCCAAAGAGTTGTGATGAAAAACAATTCTTCAGCATATTTTTTCTTGTATTTTTCTTAACAATATAGTCCTTGATTTTCTTAAAAGTAGTTCAAAATAATCCTTGCAATTGTTCTGTGTCTTTGAGGAAATCCATCAAGATTGTGCTTTTAAAGTTTCCTCTAAAAGTCACCATAACCTTCTGAACTGACCTGTTTGGCATGATACTTAAAGGCAATTTGGTGCAACAGATTCCACTGGGCTCTTTTTTGAAGCACCAAAAGGGATTATGGACTATAGCACTGACAAGAATTTGTGCACAACCAGGCAGTGCCTGCAGACCTATGTTTGAACACATTTTGTTGAGAATAAACCCAGGCCTCTATGAAACGGAACCCTAGGTGTTGTTGCTGGGTGCTGTCTAATTGGCTGGGACTCAAGGCAGCACTCTGTGCAATAGAGCAAAAACTTTTAGGTCCTGCAGTGTCTTCATAATTGTTATGTTTGTGCCCAGTGCTGCAGGCACCGTGTCTAGGATTTTCTTCTGTTTTGCTGTTCTCTACATAACCAGAAATGATGTCATCAGAGGCTGACCTCCTAATAAAATTTCCAAAGTACATGATGTGAAGTCTTGCTATCCTTGGTTCCGAGGACTTTTCTGGCTATAGTTCTGCTAAGGTAGACTTATTTCTTCCGTCAGTGCTTGATCCTTTTAATACTGTGTTCTACCATAGTAATTCAAAGACATCAATTATTGTTCAGTCTACCTTATTCATTCTTTCTCCCCCTCTCTCTTTCACACACACACACACACACACAATTTTGAGTGAAAGTATTATCATGGATTGAGTGAGGCACACCTTAGTCCTTAAAGTGAAGTCTTTTGTTTTTAACTTTTAACTTTGGGTTTTAATCAAAATGTGACAGAGTAGTGGTTTATGTGCTGGGCAGCTAACCACAAGCTCGGTGGTTCAACAACTGTGTAGGAGAAAGATGAGGCTTTCTCCTTCTTTGAAGATTTCAAGCCCAAGAAGCCCATAGAGTGCGGTTCTACTCTTCTGTTGGACCTCAGGAGTCAGAGTGCACTCATGGCAGTGAGTTTTTTGAGTTGTAAACCACATTTTCCCAGTGCAATCCATCATTTGATTTTTTATTTTTAACAAATTTTTTTTGTGATTTAGGGAGAAAGGTTACAGACAGATAATCATTTGTACATTCAAGAATCTATAGTTTTTCCTCCCAAACTCATCTATTTCAATTCCCTAAATGGATTTATCATTTTTCTTCCCAGTGCTTCCTGTTTTATTTCATTCTTCTTTCCTAACTCATCTTTGGGTAAATGCTGCTTTCTCGATCTCAAATGTTTGATTATTCTCACATGGATGGGAAATGAACCCTCAAATCAAACTCAATGCCATTCACTCAGTTATGCCCCATAGCAACACTGCAGGGCAGAGTAGAACTGCCCCTCTGGGTTCCTGAGACTGCAACTCTTTATGAGAGTCTTGATTCCCTTATGAGCATCTAGAATTGAATGGCTGGCCTTGGCGTTAGCAGACTCACTTGTGAATACTAAACCACCAGGACACCTGAAAAGGTAAATTGATATGTACTAATATCCTCTGTTAAACTCATGTACATATGTATAGATCGACTCCCATTCTTCCTCCTATACCTGTGCAGTCTGTGTGTCTAAACATCTACATGTAGGTCATCACAACTACAAGATTTTGTAATAATGGTATTTTCTTTCTCTTGCCTTAACTTTTGTAAACCTCCCTGCATCATCCCCTGCTTCCATAATGTAATCCTAAATCAATCTACATTTTTCTTCCCTTTCACTCAAATGAAAACTTGTCTATTTTCTAGCCTGTGACTTCCCCTCCTTCCTTTCTCTCCCAGCCCTGGACCCCAACAAAGAATGTTTCATTAAGTGTGCAAATCTTTTCATGACTTTTAAAAATAGTGGTCTCATATATGTTCATTTGAGATTTGCTAATTTCACTCATTATAATCTCCTCCTTCATTTTGTAATGTAAGCTGTTTCAAAGATTCATCATGTTCCATTATGTGTATCAGAGTTAATTTGTTCATTCCTCCGTTGATGGGAGTCAACGTTGCTTCCCTCTCTGTTCTGTTGTGGTAATGCTGTGATGAACATGGGCATGCATACTTCTACTCATGTCCCACTTTTTATGTCTCTCAGACATAGACCTAGTGGAGGGATGCCTGTGTCATTTGGTAATCCTATTCCCAAACATTTGGGCAAGTGTCATACTACTTTCCACAGTGGTTGCCCCATTTTACAGTATCACCAGCCGTTTATAAATGCTCTAAAAGTTCTGCATCTAGGCTAGTATTTGTTATTTCCTATTTTGATTTTTGTTTTTAACTTTGCTACTAGTATCGGAGTGCGCAGATAGCTCATCGTTGTTTTGATTTGCTGGTCTCCAAGACTATTGATTGATCTCATGCATGTCTTCATATGCTTGTTGGGTGCCTGGAGGTTTTCTTTGGTTAAATATCTGCTTATGTCCTCCGCCCATTTTTGTTAGATTGTTTTTCTGTTGTTGAGGCACTGGAGTTTTCCCTAGATTTTAAAAATTAGTCACCTGTCTGTTAAATCATTGCCAATTTTCCCCCATAGCCTTTGCGTGTTGTTTGATTGTTGCTTCCAAGAGCACTGTTTGTGGATCTAAGCAAAATGAAGTCCTTGACAACTTTAATTTCTTTCTTTATCATGATGTTGTCTTGGACCAGTGAAGATTTTGGTCTTCTTCACATTGTCATATAAAAAATATAGTCTTTGATCTTCATAGGTAAGTGCTTCAAGTCTTCTTGGCTTCTAGTAAGTATGATGTGTCATTTGTCAGTTTGTTGTTAATAAGCTTCCCTCCAATTCTATGCTCCATTTTTATTTGTATAACATTGTTTCCAAGATTATTTTCTCATCATACTTATTGGATAAATATGATGAAAGGATACAACCTTGACACACACCTTTCCTGATTTTAAAACATGCATTATCCTCTTGTTATGTTCAAACAATTGCTTTGTCTATGTACAGGTTCTGCAATGAAGTATTCTGGAATGTCCAATTTCCCCATGCTATAACATTCCTATTTTAGCTATAGGTTGTTATGATATACAAAGTTGAATGTTTTGCGTAATCAGTAAAGCACAATTAAACATATTTCTTATATTTTCTGCTTTCAGCCAAGATCCATCTGACACTATCAGTGTCACCGTGTTCCATATTTTCTTCTGAATGTGGCCTGAAGAGCTTGTAGCTCCATGTCAGTGCATTGCTATAACCACTGCTGAATGACTGTCAGCAAAATTTTACATGTACATTATATTGAATTGACTTTTACATATTTGTCATGGACTATCCTTTGATAATTTCCACATTCTGTTGAGTCATCTTTTGGTGAAATGCCCACAAATATGAATCTCTTATACTCCTTTAGTCAAGTAGGCCTCTTCAAAATATTTTAATGTAGGCTAAGTGTTTTCAGCCCGGTACCACAGTTTTGAAGTATTTCAGCTAGTATTTCATCCATTTCTGGAGCCTTGCTTTTCTCAAATGCCTTCAAGTATAGCTTGGCCTTCTTTCAACACCGTCAGGTCTTGATCATGTGCTGCTTTTTGACACGACTGAACTTCAATCAATTCTTTTGGTATGTTTACTTGTTCTGTTGTCTTTTGACCCTTCCTCTATCATTCACTATTTTGCCAATATAAACCTCAAGAATGAAATTCAAGACATAAATTTCTTTTATCCTGAGATATGTTGAGTGTGCTGTGTTTGTTTGCTTTTTAAACTCCAGGTCTTTGTATATTTCTTTGTAGCGCTTTACCTCATCTTCTCAAGTTCTTTTGAAATTGTCTGTTCAGGTATTCTACTTCCTCATTTCTTCCATTTGTTTTCACTTCTTTGTGTTCAAGACCTAGTTTCAGAGTCTCTTACATTATTTTTTTACATCACTCTTATCTCTCTACTCTCCTGTCTTTTGAACGACCTCTTGTTTCTTCATGTATGATGCTCTTGACGGAATCCCACAACTCATCTGATTTTTAGTCATTGGTGTTCAATGGACTAAATTAAATGGTGTTCTAGTGATACTCAGTGAATGCAGAAGGAATGTACTCAAGATGGTATTTTGACTCTTGTTGACTTATTTTAATTTTCATCAGCTTCTAGCTAGGTTTTCATACAAGCAATTGATGCTCTGTTTGACAGTCAGACCTTGGTCTTATTTTGACTGATGATATTGAGCTTCTCTCTGTTGCTTCCCATGGATTTAGTTCTATCTTGTCATCTGTAAGGATGATCCTAGAAATTCACTTTCACTGTGGGGAAAATGTTATACTACTATCCAGAATATTTTAGTAAACATTTGAAGTGTGAGATTTTTGTGAGTTCTGACGCTATGTCAGAAGACTGAACTTTTCTCTCTCACTCTCACTTTTTCAAAGAGCCAGAGGGCTATCTTCTGGACATCTCCAGTAAGCTATGCCCATACATTCTCTTTATTGGAGAAATGCTCTGTGAGAAAATAGGTTCTGCAGGGATGACACATGTTGCTGCTAGGAAGGTCAAGGGAGTAGTTTGGGGGGCAAACTGTGGTGCCAGGTTGCCTTCTCAAGGAAGGGTGATATTAGTTCAGGTGGCAGTAGCAATTCCCAGAAAGTCATATTTTTTCAGTGAGAAAATGAGGCACGTTGGGCCAATAACAGCAGACTCATAGGTACCTTCCTTGATAGGTTAGTACTGCAATATCTTTTAGAGTGTTTTTCCTGGAAACCTGGCTTCAATAATGTTTCTCTTGTTTTCCAATTGGCTATGGGAGTTATCTGAACTTCCTTTACTGAATTTTTTTCTTCCTAATGAACTGTAGTCACTTTCTGTTACATGCAGTGCTGACTGATATAGAAGCTGGTACTAGAAATTATGTAGCCATAAATAATACATAAAGGATGCATTAATTTAGTTTATGCAAAGAGTCTTGAATAGGAAATTCAGCACTGTCATTAGAGAGATAGACTCTGACATTTTTGTGGCCTCCAGATTGGAAGACTGTTGCTGAACTCAGACATCCTGGAAGAAGAAAGACTAAAGGGTTCTCTCTTAGCAAGGCTTACTTTTTATTACTTATGAGTGGTGTTCACTCAACCTTTCAGCAGTTTCCAATAAGAAAACATTTGAAAATCTTTTCCATGTGTTCAGTATTAGGTGAAAGAAAGTCTAGAAGAGCCAAACTTTTTAATTAAGGGCATTGCTTCTCTGGAAATTATTGGGGCTCGGTTACTAAAAGGGAAGGAGGTTATACATGCTGGGTAGCTAGCCGGTAGTACTGGTTATCCTGACAATTGACTTACATTGACTTTTGCATATCGGTGGGAGTTCACTTTTGGCTTGTTGTGATATTTTGCTTACAGCACTTTGCTTCTCATTACTATTTTTGATACTATTCTTACCCTTTTATTTATATGCATAGACTGTTCTCTTTCCAGTCACTTTTATGTGCAGCATTTTTAATTAAATGGACCTTTTAAATAGTTGCATTTTAAAAAATATGAGATGCCGTCTCACGAGTTCCCTAAAATATTGGTGTTACTCAAGAGATATTTCATATTTATATATATGATTTCCGTTTTTAATGCTTCATTTTTATTCCTTGGTACACAGACATTTGGGAATGGGTGTATTGTCACCAAGCCACCTCCATCATTAGCTTGTCCTGTTTGTTGATTTCCACTGTATCTGGAGCTATAATTTTAATTGGATGTTTTTCTGTCCTTGATTAAAATCTGGTATAAAGCATTCATCTTACTAAGTACAAATCACCCCTCTACTTTTTTAGAGGTGCAGATGAACATTGACAAGGAGTTCTGAAAATGCCATTCCAAGATGATCTTCTCAGGACAGTTACACATGAGGGATTTGAAGAGAAGAGGAGAGAGGGCTCAGTGGGGATCAACAGAGGAATTATTTTTCTATTTCTCTTCTGAGTCACATTCCCCTACCATGAGCCTCACAATAGCTTGCCTTCTTTAAGCCACCAATCTCTTTTCTTTTTCGCATCTTCTGTCCAATGCTGTTCACATACACTTCTGTTAAAAGGCAGAGAGAGGCGTTAGTCACTGTCCCTTTTATTGAAGAAAACACTTTTAATCTGTAGTGTGATTCGATAGCAGGTCAGCCAAAATTGCCCCCTGAGTCACCGTAGCAGATGTCTGTTGATCTCACCTTCAGGGAACCAAGGTGAGCTTTGTTACTTCAAAACTTCCTTCTGGAAGCTTTGTGCCCAATCCTTCACATTTCCCAGTAACATCTGTGCTATTCAAGTCTTTGTGATTAACAAAGTATCAAACCATCCCCCTGGAACCTTCTAGAACTACCTCTCACAGGGCACTGATGGATCTCTGCTTCACAGATGGCTTATCAGTATACACCGAGTTATAACTTACTGTTCTGTTTCCATTTCTCTTGGGTGTATTTCAGAGGGAAAAAAAAACTTTAGGTAACGTGATAGGTGTTTCATCTTTGTTAACATCAGTGCCTGGTAATGAATCTTTATAATATTAGTTATACACTGAAACAACCCTATCCCTGTGTTCACTTTGAGATGCTATAACTTCACTTTTGCTACAGTGTCCCTCAACCCCCTTCTCATGCTCAAGATTATTTATTTTCTCTGTGTTTATTCTTGGCATATTTCTGCCTAGAGGAAGAGCAAGATCAATACGTCTTACAGTTTTATTAAGTTTCTTAAAGAGCAGAATAGCTCATCTGTTGGTTGGCGTTGGTTAATCACTATCCTGAACAAATCTATCTTGGAATGGTGGTTTTCCCCTTATCTTTTTCAGTTGTTTTTACAAATAGAGTGTTGTATAACTTGCTAACTCCCTTTAAAGAAGGATTGTTGCTTCTAACTACATGTCAAATTTGGTTTAGCCCAGAGAAGACAAAGCTAAACAATATTTTTTGACTTGCATTTTCTTTTATTTTTCTAGCCTGCCACATAGTATAATCCAGTCTTTAAATTGCTTCCTGCAATAATTCTTCTTTTGTCATTTTGGCTGGGCCAGGATCATCAGTATTGGGGGAGTTATAATAATAGTGCCATAATGTGTTCTAGAGGAAAAGCTGTTCATACTCCATCTTTGGGACATGTTGCCAAGAGAAACCAGTGGAGGGACAGTGAGAAAGAGAATGACCCTTCATGAGAAGGATTGACACTGTGCCTGCACGAGCTCAAGCCCAGGAACAGCTGTGAGGCTAGCATGCAGAGCCAGGTAGTCTTTTGTTCTGTCCTGCATAGGTTGACTGTGGGTTGGAATGGACTCAATAACCCCTAATAACCAGGACCACCACAACCATGCAATCTACACACTGTCATCAACCCCGTCATGGGATTCACTGTGAACAATCAAGTAGTTGTAAGAAGATTAGTGATTAGTAAAGTGAAAAGAGCAACCCCCCTTCTCAGGTCACAGCCTTCATACAATTGAAAGGACGTTTCCTCAGAGTGGGGACTGCTTTCTATAGAAGGATGCTGTGGGAAAGCTTGCTTTCTTGTCACTGGGTCTGAATCTTGCATCTAGCTAGGTGACTTCTAGTTCTTTGGACTTGAGTAACAGCCTATCCAATTGCCTGCTGATTGTAGGATCCATTATTGGCCTATCTTCTGATGGGCCGAACTTCAATGAATTCATCTCTTCAGTCATAAAGCTGGCCTGCTATGACCTGTGATGACCCTGATTATCCTAAATTCATCAGCTCCCAAATGATTTGATTCAGGAGGATACGCCAACTTAACATCTGACTCATAAACTTGAAACTGGACTGGGTTTACCTGCTTTGACAACTTTATGAGGCATTTCTCAATATACAGTCTTTCTCAACATATATTTATGTGATATACATATATGATACACACATATGTATCATAGATATGCTGTTGTTCTTGTGGTGTCATCGAGTCTGTTCTGACCCACAGTGACCCTATACCCACAGAACAAAACACTGCTCAGTTCTGTACCATTGTCAAAATTGCTTCTGTAGCCTGGGTCCATTGTTGCAGTCACAGTATCAGTCCATCTCCTTGATGGCCTTGCCCTGTACTTTACCTACCAGGATGTCCTTCTCCAGGGACCAGTCTCTCCTACAACATATCCAACTGTGTCAGACAGTCTCACCAGCCTTGCCTCTAAGGCGTACTCTGGCAGTACTTCTTCCAAGGCAGATAGGTTTGTCTTATAAATAAGTCCATGGTCCTTGCAACATTTTTCTTCAACACCACAATTCAAATGCAATATATGACAGATGGTGTCCAATATATAATATATTATGCAGAACTATATGTATATATATGGCAAGGAGTCCTGCTGGTGTGGTGGTTACATGTTGGGTTGTGATCTGCATAGTCAGCAGTTCAAAAATTCCACTAGGTCTGTTGGAGAAAGACTGGGCTTTGTACTGCCATAAACAATTCCAATCTCAGAAACCCACAGGAATTACTGTGAGTCAGCAAGGACTTCCTAGCAGCAAGTTTAGAGTTTCATATACCAGTGATTATTACACACACCAGTGAGGGATATATATATATATATATATCTCATATATTTCTTTTGGAATTGTTGCAATGAGTCAATTGCTCCCCAAAATAATCTTCAAGTATTTTGGAATTTATTTAGGTAGCTATTAATTGACTGGGAACAATCCCTATTTGTACCAATCTGACATAATCCAATAGCATTCCTGATAAAAACACTTTACAAAATATGAACAGAAGTGAAACCTCTCATCATAATAAAGTCCATATATTCTAAACCAATTACCAACATATCACCCAGTGGGGAGTAGCTGAAAGCATTCCCCTTTGGAAAGGGAACCAAATCAAGATGTCCTGTTTTGATATCATCATGCAAAATTGTGCCAGAAGTGCTAACCAGGCTATTAGACAAGAAAAAAAAATTAAAATTAGTTTAAATTTGCAAAGAATAAGATATTCTCTATTTAGATGATATGGTTTTATACAATAAAAACTCCAAGGACCCAACAAGAAGATCATTGGCAATAATAACAAGATTTGGCAATGTGGCCAAATTAACATTAAAAATCATTTAGATTCCTCTTTATTAAGGAATAGAGCTCTGAAAAGGAAATCCAGAGAGCAATACCATTTACAATAGCCACACAAAAGAAAAGTTATTTAGGAATAAACCTAACCAGAAATGCAAAAGACCTACCTATACAAAGAAAACTACTAAACACTACTACTATTAAACATAAATCAAGGGTGATCCACATAAGTGTAAAGATGTTTCCTATTCATGGATAGGAAAGCTAAATGTTGTGAAAATGTCACTGCTACATGAAGCAATCCATAAATATAATGTAATTCTGCTCCCAATCCCAGCACCCTTTTCTAAAGAGATGGAAAAACTGAAAACTAACTTTATGTGAATGAAAGTGATCCAGGATAAATAAAGTATTAATTAAAAATTAGAATAAAATCCTCTCACTTCCTGGTCACAAGGGCTACTAGACAGCCACAGTAGTCAAAACAGCCCGATGTTGGTACAATGATAGAAACATAGACCAATGGAACAGAATAGAAAATCCAGAAATAAATTCTAGAAATAACTGGTCTTCCATAAAGTGAAAATATATTAAATGAGGAAGAATAACCTTTTAACAATTTATGCTGGCAAAATTGGATTTCCATATGATGAAGAATAAAACAGGACTTCTACTTCACTCCATAGACAAAATGAACTCAAGATGTATGGACCATCAAAGAGAAGAGAGGGATAAATGTAAGGGTCCTACAAACACACTACCAAAGATAATGAAAAATATATACACAGCAGTGACCTCCTAAGTATAAGGCTTTTAATGTACATCAGAAGACTTCTTCAAAGGAGTCAAACCTTTACAACTACGGTGGGCAGTGGTATAGTACGTCCTCAAATAACTGGGAATAGAAATACCATATGATCTAACAATCCCTTTGCTCGCCCTAAAGAAATAAAAGGTGTGGCATGCGCAGATATAGGCACGCCCATGGTCATCATATTACTATTCACAGTAGCAGGATGGAAATAAACTAAATGCTTTTTCATGGAAGAATGAATAAATAAAGTTATAATAAAATCCCATTGGTATATACAATGCAATAATATGCATCATTAAAAAATAAAGAAGTTTTAGCTTATGACATGATGAATTTGGAGGACATTATGTTACGTGAAGTTAGTCAATCACCTAACATCAAAAACACAATAAAGGTCCTTCCCATGGAGTTGAACCCAAGTTGAACGCATAGCGACGCACTGTGACAGAGTAGAACTGCCCTGTAGCTGTAACCTGGATAAGAGCATCTTGCCAAGTGCTTTGCTAGGGCACCACTGAATGGTTTCAAACCAATAGTCTCTCAGTTAGTGGCTGAGTCCTTTACCATTCCACCACAAGCAATCTTTATAGATCAGTAGAAATTCTTATGAGTTCCTCTTGGAAGACTACTCTAGAGGACCTCTTCAGAAGCATTAAAAAAAAGCTGTATCTTAGAAACATTAATAGAATTTGAATATGCATATGAAGCAGCAATTCCAAATCTATATATACCCCAGAAAAATTCTTGCACATGTGCCCAGAAGACAGATTTATAGCAAATTGTTTATAAGGGTCTAGAACTGGAATTCTTTAGAATCCATTGACAAGGGAATGGATGCATAAATTGTGCTACATTTACATAATAAAATGTTATATACTAGTGAAAACGAATGATCTATACCTATACTCAATAACATATATGGATCTTGGAAATCTAATGAGAAGTAAAAAATGTCAAAGACCCAAAGCCCAGAAACAGTCTGAAATTATGATAATGTTCACACAATAATAAACTATTTAGACATATATGCACACTTAATCAGGAAGTTTTTAATTAAAAAGAGCAAAGTAAAGACTATTACATATTTTTGAATACTGCTTATCCCTGCTTTTCAGGAGGTGGGTTTGGCGTGAAGCAAGAAGATGAGCTGGCAGGGAGGGAGAATAGGTAGATGCAGTTTATTCATAAGATTGTAGATTATTCATTGAGCAGTGGTTCATCTCTCAGCTTGTCATATGGTGATGCCCTGTGTGTTGTTGCGATGCTGGGAATTATGCCACTGGTATTGCAAATACCAGCTGGGTCAACCCTGGTGGGCAGGCTTCAGCAGAGCTTTCAGATGAAAGTTTTCAGCTTTCAGACATATTAGAAATAAAACTGGTGACTGACTTCCAAAACTAGCCGATGAAAACTCCAGGGCTCACAACAGAATATTGTCCATTTTAGTACAGGGAGATGAGACCCTGAGGTTGGAAGCACTTAAATTGCAACATGGTCACCATAGAGATTTGTGAAGATGGCAGAGGATCAGGCTATGTTTTATTCATTGGGCATGGGATTATCATGCATGGGCTTCAACCCACTCAGTGCCAATTAACATTATTAATATTGAGTTCATAACGCCCCCCCCCACCCTCCAAACCATTTCTGCGGTGGTGCTTCCTATTCACAGGATCCCTACAGGATAGTTGAACTGTTCTCTAGGGCTTCCAAGAGGGTTTTTGGAAGAAGATCATCTCATCTTTCCTCCATGAAGCTGATGCTGGGTTTGAACTACCAAGCTTTCAGTGAGAAGCGCAGCGCTCTTTTTTGTTTGTTTGTTTGTTTGTTTTGTTTTTTGGGGCATCACTGCTCTCCGGTGGTGGGAGTAGGAGGCCCAGCCCCACTGCTGGAATTGAACCTCTGTCCCAGTGGGCCGCAGTCCCTCGCACAACCAGGCCGCAGTCCCTCGCACAACCACTACGCCACCGGGGCTCAGCCCAGCACTCTTAATGGGTTCATACGAATTTGATATATTATTTCTCACTCGCTGCCCTCAAGATGATTCTGACTAAGAGTGACCCTGCAGGGCAGGGTAAAACTGCCCCGGTGGCTTTGTGAATGCGTCACTTTTTATGGAAAGAGAAAAGCACTTTTTTCCCCCAGGGAGCAGCTGGGGGTTTCTAACTGCTGAATTCACAGTTAGCAACTCAACACATAATCACTATATCACTGGGGCTCATACTATTGATAGGCCACATTATTATATAAACCTCTATTAATAAATTCCCCTGCATGTGTCACAGGAGGAAGATGAGGCTGTTTGCTCTAGTAAAGATGGACAGTCTGTGAAAGCCTGGAGATAGCTGCTGTGAGTCAGCCTTAACTTGATGAAAATGGGATTCTTTTTAAATGTGCCAGACATGATATTAAAATTATTTTTAGGATGATCTGTGCTCTAAGATGCTCAGGTATTATATGGGCCAGTGCTCTCTGTTTTTCAATATCTAGTTCACATTTGATGTTCAAAAAATAAATTATGATATAAAAACAAAACAAAACAAAAAAACCAAAGTGTTGTCCATCTATCATCTGTATCTATCAATTGTGGCCAGACAATTGCTAAAAACGTTAATTTTACCCCAGTGCCAGAATGGCTCACTGCTCACCCAAACACAAAGCAGGGTAATGAAAGGAAATAAACCCTCTGATTTACTAAACTGGAAGAAATGTAACGTACATTGAAGAGCACCTGGGGATTTTATGTGCTAACATCCAGCAGGGGAAATAAACCTGTGAAAAATGACAAAGTATAGTCTAGATCAAATCATTATGGGTTTTTGATTGTCCTTTGAAATCTTAGTACATTTCACTGTGGCAGATAGCAGGAAAAAAGCAAAACATAACAAAAGAGGAAATTGTTCACTGTCTCTTTTTTAAGTCCTCTGTTCTCTCCCCTTTGTCTTTTGGGTAAGGTTCCAGGGCTTTAGCTTGACACGCAGGGCCTCTCCTTTCGGGATCTCTGGGTTCCTGCCTGTCTCTCCTCACCTTCAACCGCACCTCTGTTCTCCACCTGCTTCCTCCTTCCTTCCTGGGGCTCCCTGAGACGGGTGCATTGTTGCCTGTCTCGCGGCCTTTGCCCATGTCCTCTCCCTGTAACTACCATCCTCCTCTTCCCACCAGAAGTCTGTCCCAACCTCCAGCCTTGTTTCTGTGCTTCTGCTCTGTGGTCCCTTAGTCCTTTATGAATAACGTTCTCATGGCAACCACTACATTCCCCTGAAAGTTAATTTTCCTGTTTTCCCTACTAGACCTTAAACTCTTTGGAATTACAGTGCGGATCCAGTAGTTATCAAAGTGCTTCACAGGAACTCAGCAGTGCTCGCTAAAGAAATGAGTACTGGGAAGTATCATTTTGAGCTTAAGTCCCTCCCCTGTACTGAGCTCTCATCCATCATAGAGTCCCGCATGGCCCTGCCTTCTGCTTGGGAGTGCTTCTCCCACTCGCTTCACATTTTTAGCTCTTACCACTTCCCCAGGAAGGTTCCTCATACTTTATGAGTGGATAGATTTCCTTGTTAGATGCTGTGCACAGCCTCATTTATTACTCTTCTGACTTTAACACATTTTCATCAACTTGTTGCATTCTTTGAACCATCTTTGTTTGTATCACTAGACTGCAAGCTGAGCAAGATGCACTTTGGCTCACTATTGTATAGACAATATCTAGCATAGGACAGTCTTCCCATCAATCTTTATGGACCAACTGACTGACTGAGGGGCTGATGGACACTGCTGAGAAGCAGGACATCAGAGCCTAGCTGAGGCACTGGAGGAGGATGCAAAGTTACTCAATTGCCTGAGTTTGGACTTTTCAAAGAAATACTGAGTGATATAAGCTGGGGCGACAAGGATGGGGAAGGCAAGATGGACTTTGTTACAAGTGCTGTCCTCCCAAATCACAGACTTCTGTCTGAGTCTTCAGGAGAAAGGGTTGATAAGCAAAGTTTCTTAGACATTCTCTGTGAAAGTTGGGTACAGGAGCTCAGTTGTGACACAGGTCATAAAGGGATACTCAACAAGTAGGGGGCGGGGAAGGGAGTTCTCTTGCTCCTCCATGACACAACATGGCTGTTTGGGTGAAGCGAGGAACTTGAGAGACCCTTAGCTGAACTTGTGCACGCCCTCAGAGGATGCTAGGAACAGTGCCCATTGCCAGCTATTGTCCTTAGAGGTCTTTGGGGAAAGCATTTACACTAAAAAGATGCTGGAAGGGGGAGAACTGTGTGCACCTTGAGACATAGCCTAGAGTGGGACTCTGTGTGCTTCTGGAGAAACCTTGTCACATTGGGCATTAGGAGTTCACCCGTTGTCTTTGAGTCAGTTCCAATGCGTGGGGCTCTCACGATTCCCTGGAGACAGGTGCTCCTGGGTTTTCTAAGCTTTGACCTCTGGAAGAAGATTGCCAAGACTTTATTCTGAAGCAACTTTTGATAGTCTTTCACCCTTGGTATCACCCAGGGCCTAAAATCCAAACCCACTGCCACCGGGTTGACTGCAATTCACAGTAACCCTATATAGGACTTCTGAGACTGTAAACCCTTCTGGAAGCAGATAGCCTCATCTTTCATCTCCTGACCCTCTGGCTAGCAGCCCAATATTTCCTGGAGCGCACCACCAGGGCTGTAACACAATGGGATTAGAATTTATCAGTACCATAGACATCTTTATAACTGTGGGTTGCTGAGGCCTGGGACAACTGAGATAATTCTGTGTTTAATATAGAAAATGTATTTATGTAAAAAACATATTTCTGAATTATTTGAAGTTTTACACTGGATTAGAGTATATGGCCTGGATCTTTAGTGATGTGTTTTACTGAACAATTTCAATACTTTACAATTTGATTTGTAAAAGGAGCCCTTTAGCTTGGCCAGTCATACAAATTATTGATGCTAATTACTTTTGTTCCATACACTATTTTTGTATCTCCTCAGGTTTCCTCCTTTGGTGATACAGAAGACCATCATTAATGTTGCATGTGAGATAAATTGGACTCTAGGTCTTCATTAAGTGAACTTATATTACCAAACAAATAAGTGATATGTTGGAGAGTGAAGGCATTTACTGCCTTACCCTTCTTGCACTGCTTGGATGATATGTCTTTGCCTTTATTCCACCTTGCACCTACTTTTTCTCTTAGGCCTTCAATTAATATGGAATCAACGTTTATTACCTATGAGAAACTTGGCATTGGTAGACTATCCCTCCTGTGGAAACTTCAATTCAGTTGTCAAATGACAACTTCCATCAACGAGTCCTTCTACACACATGCAACCATGAAACTCACTGCCACAGAGTCGACTCTGATGCGTAGCAACCCAAGAGGGACACATGCACAGCAGCCTGCAATGGTGGAGGAACATTGAACTGCAAATCTGGAGCCTGCGTCTGATCCTGGCTCTTCCACTGACCCTCTAGTCTCAGATGTTTTCTCCCCATAAGGAAGCTGATAAGCAGATGTAAATTAGGCAAGGGAAACAACCAAGTGTTGGTTGGTGGGAAGGTCAGACATATGTCCGAAGAATGGAAACACTCAGCAAGTACATAGACACAGGAAGCGTGAGAAAAGTCCTAAGCCCATCAGAATATAGAGGAAGCAGCTGTGTCCCAGAGCTGGAGACTATCTGCACACAGGATGGAGTCCTTTTCTGTTCCTGTTCCCTTCTCCTCCTGTAACTTCTAAACCTTCAAATAACCTCTGAGTAAATTTCAACTCCTGGAAACCCCCTGTATTAGAGAGTGGCCGCTGTCTCCTAGAGTTTTCGAGGCTCTCATCTTTATGGAAGGAGATCTTTCTTTCATGGAGTGGCTGGGAGGACTCAAACTGAATGTTTAACCACTGTGTCACCTAGGGCTGTATCTCAAATGCTGCTCCTAACAAATCTGAACCAAAAAACCTCGCTCAACATCATTTTTCATACTTCCTCTAACATCAACTTCCTGCTCTTTTTGTCACTATCTAATTAGAATACCTTCCTCGTTGTGTTAGTCTGGAATGACTAGAGAACAAATCCAGGGACATTTGTATGCGTATAACAAAGAGCTTAATATATAAGAACAATTGAATATTTAGAAAAAATACCAGCCCAGTCCAGATCAACTCCATAAGTCCATATTAGCTCTTGTGTCTGATACCAATCTATAAAGTCCTCTTCTGACTCATGAAGCACATGTGAAGAGCACAGGGCAATGAGGGGGAAGTCTTGTGTGTTCAGTGGCATTGTAAGCATCTCAGTGTTGGTAGGGAATTCCACGTGGCTTCTCTGGCTCCAGAGGTCTGGCTCCATCAGCCTCTCTCCATGTGTTTTTTCCACAGGGATGTTTCACAGGGAGTCAGCCGAGAGGAAGAGAAAGAGAGATAGAGATAGAGATAGATAGATAGATAGATAGATAGATAGATAGAGAGAGAGAGAGAGAGAGAGAGAGAGAGAGATCCACTTCCAAGGAGGAAAAATATAGGCTTTACCAGAGTCCTCAGCAGAAGGCCATGCCCACACAGAGTCTTAATTGGCTAGATCCTGATTGACAGTTTAGACTTCACCCCATACACTCTTAATCCTTAAATTGACACCAGATTATGTAACTACCACACTTTTATTGGTTTTCTAGATATTACTAAGAATTCTCTCTACTCATATTTGAACCATGCACTATATAGGTAGCTTGGATAACACTTGTCCTGGTCTAATTTCCATGGGTTTCTGTAACCATTGTTCTTAGCTTCTCTCTAAGTCTATCAGTTCAACAAGACCGTGCCCACTGTCAGAAAATGCCATTTCAGCCTCTGGTGGATGATTGCACTTTGGTCTTCTCTTGAGTCCAGCAGTGTAGAACAGGGAGATGGACTTTAATGCTCATGGCTTCTTGGGGTGGTGCCAGTTCCATAAATGGTTCCTCCTATTCTTTAGTTTAATGAATGAATCCAAGAGTGAAAATGCTGTTTTCTTAGATTGGGAGACTTCTTTACTAATTGTATTGGAAAATAAGTATTAGTGATTCTATAGATTACTGTGGCATTATAATTCTTCTAATAGACTTTGTAATTTTCACCAAGCGACTGGGAGCCATCCATATTCTATATTCTTGTTTACTTTTGGGCCTCAGTAAGAGATGATGGAAGATGCTGATAGAATTCAGTTGTGAGTGATTGTTCATAGGGTTGATTATGATTATAAATGCTTGGAACATATGTTAGGAAGATTCTCTAGAGAAACAAAATCAGGACACTTATGGATAGGCTTATACAACAAGAAGGAATATAAATGCTAATCAGCTCACACAGCAGTTCAGAGGGTTCAGTTGAACTCACTTCTGTGGAACAGTCGATATACTGGAAGTTTTTTGACTCTTGTGGCCTGCCAGGTTCAAGGTCAAGGAAACAGACAGTGGAGTCCTCCCTCTGTCATCACAGGCAGAGTCTGCCTGCTGGTAGCAAACAGCAGAGTGGGTCATTAGCTTGGGAACTTAGCAAAGCAGGTCCAGATGGGATACAAAACTCAAGCAATTCAGGTGACAGGATCCACCAGTCTCAAAGCTCAAGTGATGTATGCCCCAGCAGTGTGATGAAGCAGGTCCTGAAGGAGCCTCAAGCTCTAGCATGATCCACTGGTTGGTTTGGGGCACAGGTAGGGAAGCTCACAGGTTGAGGCAGAGAATTACTTAAAGTAGTAGCACACTATTCTGATCACCAGAGTGTAAGAGAGAAGGGGCTGTCTTTGCAAAATCATTTAGCCCTTTGCCTTCCAATCAAACTATGGCCAGATTAATCCCACATGTTTTTTTTTTAATTAAAAAAATTTTTTTTCCCACATGTTCTTATTGGCTAGGCTGAAACAATAAACCTAACTATCACAGAACACTGACATGGTTATTGCTCAATTTTACTCTCCTATCACCTAGAAAATGATCTATCCACCTCAGAAGGAGGAAGGGTGGAATCTCATGATCATCAAGAAAGGAGATACACTTTTGCTGAGATTCCAGTCCACAGTGAGAAATTAGAGCTAATTTTTTTTAAGAGGTCAACCTTGTGTTTGAGCAGGTATGCAGACACACACCATGGAGCCTAGGTCTGACTCTTCCCATGCCCAATCAGAAATGCATCTACAAAACTTCAAACAAAAGCTTCCTTTATAATCCTCAGGGACTGTTACACTATAACACCTTCCCTATTAGATTTGTGTTTTCATATATTTGCTACCATCTAAAAAATAAAACTAAATCAATGGCTGTATAGTGTTCTATTAAGTATATATCTTATGATTCATTTAGTCACATTTCTACTACTGAAATCTAGGTGCTGATATATTTCTTTTCAGTTTCATTTCACATAGTTTACAAATTGGAAAGCTTTAAAAATGAAATAACAAAGCCCACATGGAAGAAGCACACCAGCTTGTGTGACCATGAGGTGTTGAAGGGATCCTGTATCAGGCATCAAAGAACTAAAAATTATGTCATTATAAATGAGGGGAAGTACAGATTGGGGATCCAAAGTTCATCAATAGGTAAAGTGACAGCCCCTTACAGAAGGGCAGCAGGAAGGAGACAAGCTAGTCAAGGTACAGTGTAGCAACAATGAAATATGCAACTTTCCTCTAGTTCTTAAATGTTTCCATGATCTAAATTCTACCTTACAAAGCTAGACCAGGGGATGGACACTGGAGCTGGAAACATGGGGAATTCAGGACACATGATCCCTCAGGACCAGTGGTGAGAGTGGTGATACTGGGAGAGTGGAGGGAACGTGGAGTAGAAAGGGGGAACCAATTGCAGGGATCTACATATAATTCCTCCCTGGTGTATGGAAACAGGGAAATGGGTGAAGGGACCCATTGGACAGTGTACAATATAGGACAAGAATAATGATGATTTGTAAATCATTAAGGGTTCATGAGGGAGAGGAGGTGGGGACTGACAGGAAATATGGGAAGCTGATACCAAGGGCCTATGTAGAAGGATGATGTTTTGAGAATGACAATGGCAACAAATGTACAAATGTGGTTTGCATACAATGGATGTAAGTATTGATTGTGACAAGCGTTGTATGCGCCCCCAATGAAATGATTTTTAAAAAGTGAAGTTTCCCACAGCCCTATAAATTGGCTTTATAAAATCAATATTTGATTTTTAAAATTTCGGCTGCATAAAGCTGGGATATTTTGTGGGCTTTGTTTTAGTAAGATTGGTCTAAATCTGGATAAAGTCAAAAATATTCATGGACATTGAGTCCATTTCGTCTTACAGCCACCCTGTAGAAAGGAGTATGACTATCCAAGTGACCTTCGGCAGGAAAATCTTCCTTACTCTGTCTCTCATGTGCTCCTTCTCAGAGCAGTGAGTAATGGCAGCTGGCTG
Organism: Nesogale talazaci; assembly: GCA_004026705.1. Classification (NCBI taxonomy): domain Eukaryota; kingdom Metazoa; phylum Chordata; class Mammalia; order Afrosoricida; family Tenrecidae; genus Nesogale; species Nesogale talazaci. Next base: position 233,462 of record PVJH01000941.1, read on the forward strand.
ACATCTGGTCCCAGGGACATGAAGGCTGATGTTCTTATGGACCAATAGTCCATTGGATGAATTGTCCTTACACATTTCTTATCTGATAAAGAAGAGATTAAAAGCTGTGAATCAGATAACTGTTCCTGAGCTGCAAACATCATTTGTGTGGACTATGATATGCCAAGTGACTTGTTGTCCCAAGAGACTGTGGTCTGGCGGAGTCTCTTGCCTCAGGATTCATTTCCTCAAGCTGCTTGGTTATGGCGAAGAAGCTGGCATGACTCTGACCCCTGTAGGAAGTAGCGCATTCACTCATGCATTTGCAGCACAGGTCAATAGAAATGTATAAATATCCTCTTTCAAGCCTCTAGGAATTTGTGGACAGAGTCTCACTCACACACCATCCAACCTCCATGCCCACCATGTGCCCACTCACACGTAACCGTTACTGTGAGAGTCGTAAGAAACGGTTTTTACCTCTGTTGCTTTTAACTCTTACACTTCCCCTAGTGTACACCTATTCTGCATGAGTATGCGGAATTTTATTTTTTCCAGGTGGGAAGGGGTGACAAAATGTTCAGTGTCAGTATAAGAGTAAAATGGAGAGACTGTAATTTTTTTCTTTTTAATATTCTTTTTTTTTGCAGCCATATGCTTCTCTTTGAGTTGTACTGTCCTTCCATATGCTTATATCTGTACTTTTCCCTTCCGATTTACTCAGATTTCTTCTAAATGCTATACTAACCCACTGCCGGAGAGTCGATCCCGACCCATTGTGGCACTGTCGAGCAGCGTGGAAGTGTCCCTAGGGTGTCCGAGGTTGTAAATCTTTAGACCTTTCCCTGTCAGTGCAATGGTTGGGCTCGAATCCTTAACCTTGCAGGTAGCAACCTAGGGCTTGGTCTACTGAGTATCCAGGGCTCTGGACTGCTAATTCTTTAAGAAATATTTAAAAACAGTCCCAGGCCCCAGCTGTATCTGTCTCTTGCCTTTGGTTCTGACACATCCACCTGATCTCCTCCTCAGACATGGGCCTCGGACCTATCAGAAGCTTGGCCTTTCTGTTTTCCTTTCCCCTTTGTTTCCTGGCATGCCTCCTAGTGACTTCTAAGGCAGAGAGAAGCCCAGCAGTACACCTTCTCCTTAGACTGTAAGCAGCATACTAATGCTAGCTCCCCGGGCACTTGTAATTGCAGATAGGGGCTGTTTATGTCAGCGAGGAAAGTGGGGGAACAGCTGAAGCTGCCAGGCAAAAGATAATGCACGAATGAGAGTGTCAAAGTTGCTTTTCCAGGCTTTAAATTATCTTGACTTGCTTCTCTTCATTTTCTTTCCTTTTCCAATCAATCTCTCGACTGCAGGCTTCCTAGTGTTCTCCTCAAGACTTGGTTAAATGGGCCAAGTTGGATGCTTGGGGAAGGGAGGGCAGCTCTCAGAGGATGGGAGAGTGGAGGGATTGTCTGGTGGGAGGGCTAGAAAAGAGGTGAGGGCAGAAGGGGCCTCGGTGGAGTAACAGGAGGATGGTTTTTTCCCCACATTGCAGAGTCTCTCTAGTCAGTGAATTACTTCTGAGATAATACTTTAGTTAAGGGTTCTAATTCTTAACTGGGGTGTTAACAGGCACATTGCAAGGCTGGCGATGTTCTGCCCCCATCTTCCATTTCAACACTGGATACCTACAGCTGTTTCGGGGGATTAAAATGAAGGATGCGCTCCACATGTAGCAAGTTGTTCTCCAGCCTCCTTCTCTGCAGGGGACACAGCTCATTTGTGCAACCCTGGCTTGTCAGTCTTTTATTCTCGCACTGCCATTCCTCTTCCTCCCTTATCTTGCGGAAGTACAAGTAGCTATTTGTTTCTTGCTATGCCTTGCAGCCCCGCACTGAGATAATTCCCCCTTCCTCTCCTTATAGACAGATACAGACATCATTCCAGGATTGAGAATGGAAACCAGCCAGCTGCCCTTCTCTGAGTCTGCCCTGGCTCCAAGCAGGAGGGAAAACAGAGGGGGCTTTGCTAAGTTATCCTGGTGGGCCATCCTTTGGTGCTTCCAATGGGTGTGCGCCCCTGTGACCTGGCCCTTTAACAACACCATTTGTTTTCATCGATTTCTGGATGCTCAGAAGGCTGGTAGAATGTGCAGGAGGGTTGTAAAATCTTATAGGAGGTAAAGGGCATGCATACCTGTTGGGACCTGCCTATCTCTTTTCTGGCTGGAGAGCGACTCATCTAGGGACAGAATAAGGACTGCATAAGCAACTCCATTTAATCCAGGAGGTGTTCATTGAGAAGATGCTTGCAGTCAGATGAAATGGTAGAGGGGACAAGAGAGAAAAGATGTTTGGGACTCAGATTCTGCCCTTTCAAGGGCTCAAATCCTAGTGAGACGTATAATAAAATATTCTCATTAAATGCCTGTAGTACTGATAAGAAGACAATGATTCAACAAGACCTTGGAGTTATGGGGTGCCTGAGAAGTAGGAGTTTGTCCTTACTGGCCCAATATTTGTGACGTTTCAGGAGGTGGTATAATGTGGACAGAAACTTGGAGAATGTGTTCAGTTTCATCAGGAGTGTGTGTGTGTGTGTGTGTGTGTGTGTGTGTGTGTTTGGGAGTTGGATTGAAAAGGTTATTTCATACAGAAATCAAGAAAATACTTGAAGTTTATGTAGAAATCATTCCACACATGTGTATGTCAGAGGCATTGGCTTCCTTTAATATGTATGTATAACTTTTGTCACAGGCTTATGTAAAACGATCTCTACTATCATTTACCCAAGATATTGTTATTTTGTACTATGCAACTCAATCGCTGTTGTACAACCCTTTCCTAGTTTCTCTTTTTAGACAGTATCACTTTATTCTATATGATTTGGAATTGGGCAAGGAATAAGGAAGACTGCAGATGAGCTGCTGCCCTTGACTCATGGTGTTGACTATTGAATTATGATGTCAAATACTGAAAGTTCCATGGACTGCTAAAAGAAAAAACAAATCTGTCTTAGAAGAGGTACGGCCAGAATGCTCCTTAGAATCTAGGATGATGCGCTTTCATTTCATGTACTTTGGATGCGTTATCAGGAGGGGCCAGTCCCTGGAAAAGGCTAACTCATGGGGTAAATGAGGAGGTCTGAGAGGAAAATCATCAAGGAGATGTATTCATACAGTGGCTGCCTCAAGCACCACTGTGAAGATGGGCCAGAAGTGGGCCGGGCTCTGTTCTTCTGTGTACAAGGTTGCTATGACTCTGATGGAAACAAGTCCATGACACCTGACACACCGACAGCAGCACTTTGCATATTCAGGAGTTGTACAACAGACTTCATTTCCTCTTTCTTTGCTCAACTTATTGGTTTTTGGTCTCAGTTGTCTTATTTGCAACATGAAAACATAGAGACCCTAGATGATGGACAGGGTAATTTCTCTTCCATTCCTCCTTTCTTCCTTATCCTATCTGTCTCCTCATTCTGCTTTCTTTCAACAGATACTTGTTGAATATTGCTAAGCATTTTATAATATCATGTGATAGGCATTGCGATAGCACTGCCATGCCAAACATCTTGTCTAGGTCTGATAGTAGGATATAGCATGGGGGGCTTGTGGAAAGAATGTACAGGCTGCGCTCTCTCTGGTGTGATTGCCCCTAGTTATGTACAAAGACCACCAGGTCTGTTTAATCCACTGCCTACACCTTCTGTCTTGATTCTGTGTAACCTCTAACTAGGAAGAACTCTCTTTCATTCAGACAGCAGATGACAAGAGAGCTTGGTTCCATGCACAGTGGAGAGTTCAACTGGAAGGCACAGACTCTCTTCTGAGGGCATGTGGGCTCACTGAGCAAACCCAACTCTGCAAGTTGCGGTGCTGAGTTGCCATTGACTTGTTCTTGACGCACAGCAACATTATGCACAACAGAAGGAAGCACCGTGATCCTGAACCATGCTCATAACTATTTCTCTGCCTGACATTGTTTTTGCAATCATGACATCCATCCATCACCTTGAGGACCTTCTGCTTCTACTTTATCAAGTCTGACGTCTTTTATTCAGGGACTGATCTCTCCTGAGAACAGATACACAGTCTGTTAGAGGAAGCCTTGCCATCCTTGCTTCTAAAGAACACTCTGGTAGGACTTCTTCCAAGACAGATTGGTTTTTCTGCTTAGTATTCCATTTGTTTTCTATATCCTTCAAATGCACTTTTCTTTCTTCGGTCTTCCCTCTTCATGCCCTGCTTTCAAAGGCACATGAGGCAATTGAAAACACCCTGGCTTGGATATGGTGTGCCTTCCTCCTTAAAGTACTCTGCAAACTGAGACCCACATCATTTCATCATTTATTCGTAACCTGATGGGAATTTAGGATGATGAAAATAAAATGTAAAAGAATCCTAAACTTAATGGGAGAACTCTTTCAAATGGCAATGGTTTGTCTTTTTTTAATGAATCATTTTAGTGGGGGCAATGGTTTTAAGGAGACAAGTACTGTGTGCATGCTAGTGCTAACCTCAGTAGTTGGTGCTGCACTAGTCATTTCTCTTTTCCCACAATTCTCACCCACCCCTCAGACATATATAGCAGATATTTCATTTCCTGAAAGTGATATTTCTATAGGTCCTGTTTATATGAATTTGAATGCCCGGCACCTTAAGAATTTGTCTGACTGTCCAAGAAGAAGTGGCTGACCTATGGTCATTACTACTTCTCTGAGCATAAAATCAGAAGCAAACAAACTTTAATCAAGTCAATTCTGATCCACAGTAACGCACAGGGTAGAAATGTGCCTGGAGGTTCCTAAGGCAATAAATCTTTACAGGCGCAAAGACTCCTCTTTTTCCTGAAGACTTATTGGTCAATTCTAACTTTTGACATTTTGGTTAACAGCACAATAAACAGTCCACGGTATCACCAAAGTTCCTAACATAAACCCACTGCCATGGGGCTGCTTGCAACTCATAGTGGCCCTGTATTGTACAAGGCCGAACGACCACTGTGGATTTCTGAGACTGGAGCTCTTACAGAAATAGAAAGCTCCATTTTTCTACCACAGTGTGACTGGCACTTCAAACTGCCGACCTTTTGCTTAGCAATTCAATAGGGAACCTCTTTACCATCAGCGCCCCTCCTCCTATAGATAGTACAAAAGAAATCAGTGCCAGTTTTCCCTTAGTTTTGATCCTAATTGTCAGAATTGTTATCAGAATTACAAAGGCTTTTTTAAAAATATGAATCTATATAGCTGAATTTGTAACTGCCCTACTTCCTAGGTCAGTTCTCCCTGGCACTGTCCCCTATTCTCAATTATGCCTGCACGAACAGGCAGTCATTAGAGACAGGTAACTCCATCTAGAAACGTTTCCCTGGGAAAAGATGATGCTAAAGAGAATTGGGTTTTAGTATCATCAATTGCTGAAAACTTGATTAGCTGAAGACTGTGATTCATGAGGACCCAAGTCTGTTTTGGCTTTATTGTAGGATTGGAGAGTTTTACCAAGACCACCAGTGTGAGATTATTCAATGCGCAAACAAGATGTAGTAATAATTATTGACAATATGGATATGAATCTTGGATAAAAAGAGGAAGGAAAGTAGGTTGAAAATATGACCATGGTGATAGAAACGGAGTGGGAGATAAAAGGATAGGATATTGCATAATCAGTCACTTCGCCATATATACCTTTTTCCAAGAACAAAAATTGTGACCACAGACATGGACTTCTCTGGTTGTAACATATAGAAATCAAATTGTACGTGACATGATATTTTCAATTGCCTCCTCTGCATGTGACAATTAGACCTTGAATAAGGAAAACTGAAGAAGAATGGATGCATCTGAACCACGTTGCCGGTGAAGAATATTGAACGTGCCATGGACTAATAAAGGACAAACAAATCTGTCTTGAAAGAAGTCTAACCAAAGGGCCCCTTAGAGACAAGGATAGTGAGACTTCATCTCAGGAATATAGGATATGTAAGAGACCAGTACCTGGAAAAGGACACCATGCTTGGTAAAGTAGAGAGACAAAGTAAAAGAAGAAGAATTTGGATAAGTTGGGTCAACATAGTGGCGGCAACCATGAGCTTAAACAGCACAAGCATTGTGAAGAGGGTGCAGCACCAGATGGCACTTTGTTTTATTGTACATTGGGTTACTATGTGTTAAAATCGACTTAAGGGCACCTCACAACCACAGTGACAATCAGATTGCTGAGTTGAAATCAACCCTATGGCAGTGAGTCAAGTCAAACGGATGTACTCTTTGCCAGAAACCTCGGTGACTGAGTTACATGCTGGCCTGACCATAACATCAGTGATTTAAACCCGCCAGTCTTCCTGAGGAGAAAGATTAAACTCTCTTCTCCTGTAAAATCTCCAAGGGGAGCTCTGCTTTATGCTTAGGGTCACCACAAATTGGAATCAACTCCATGACAATGAGTTTGATTTTATGGTCTTTGCTCCACGGGTCATCCGATCCCTTATACAATACAAGGCAGAAAAAACCCAAGGGACAGTGCTATTTTGTCCTTTAGGGTCAGTGTGAGTTAGAATAGACTTGAGAGTGCACAGCAATAACAACACCAACTCACATAGTCTTCTTTCAGATCGCTTCAAGCTCCAACATGATTGTGCCTTAGTTACTCATGTTAGAAAAGTTCTTGTCAGGACACCTTACTTTATATTCACATTTTTAAAATGCACAATTATTAGGAAAGTGTAGGGGACTTAGAGGTATAAACTCCAGGAGATCTGGGTTATATGGTAGTTTTATGAGTGGGGAGAACTTTATGACCCTGGTTTGGAGCAGTGAACATGCATCTCCTATTTTAAATATCCATTCTAGTTCTTCCCCAAACACCCTTTGGATATATCGTTCTTACTCAGGCTTTCCAAGCTATTTCGTGGATTGGAGGTGGGTGTTCAGTTCGTTATCCACAAACTGGTTCTCACCCACCTACTTTGAAAATCTGGCTTTTGCTTTTCCCCAGCTCATTTGGTAATGAGGAAGGAGCTAATTTCTATGGTCTTATGGCTTCACTCTGAACTATGACTATAAGAGTTTCATTAGCATGCCATATTATATCCACAACCATACAGAATATCAGCAAAACTTGTGATGAGACCATTCACATAAGTATTCCTATAAGTGACTAATCCACATATTAAAATATACTCAGCATCCTTATGAAATCTGGAAAATGCAGCTAGAGTAATATGATGCTGTGTTTGTTTATCATATTAGTAAATGTATAAATGGACAATGGCATTTTCTCTTATCAGATGTAAGGAAACCATACATTATGGTAGAAATTAGATTGGTATAATATTTTTTGGAAAGCAGTTTGGCAGTCTCCATAAACATAAGAAATGTGCATTTTCTTTGAGCCATTAGCCCTATAGCTCACTCTCTACCCTAGAGAAATACTTGTCCATGTATTCACAGTGGCAGGTACAAAGACATTCATTGTAGCATTGCTTGTAAGAGCAAAAACTAGAGACAATGAATCAATGGCAGAATAGAGAAATAAGCAATTTTGAAATTTCCCTGTCAGTCAGTAAAGTGTCTTAGTGATTATAGTTTATGCCACCTCTAGACACAGCTTATAAAATAGATCTAGCATAATCATGTTCTCTTGTCCATTGACAGGATGCATGTACGCTTTCCAAGAGGTGCCCTGCAACCTTATGGAAGAAGTGTGGGTTCCTGAATCCTCATATGGAGAAAGTGAAATGACCTCATTGAACATTTAGGTGAATAAGACTCAAGTTCCTATTGTCCTAAATCACCAATTTGGTGATTGAATTTAGTTTGTAAGCATCTAGTGTTACCCTAGTACAAATAATACTTAACAGTTACAAGGTTTAAATTTAAATACACCTTTAAAACACATGAGTTCAAACAAGCATATTGCTTCATGCTTTAAATTATACTCAAACTACATATATTTTATATAATCCAATATATATTGGATCAAAAACTCCACAACAGTGGATATCTAGGGGGGAGTAGGAATGGGTAGTATAGCAATTGGGAACTTTTGCTTTGTATTATTGGAAACTTTATGAGGAGAATATTTCTTGAATTACTTGTGTAATTAAAGATTATGAAAGAAATTAGATCCATTCCCTGGGTAATAGCTGGGCATCAATTGCTCCTTTTTGTTTCCTTGCTTCTATCCTCATATTTGTGAGAAAAACAGATAAAAGTTCCATCTCCTACCTTATTACCCAGAACCTAATAATCAGTAAAATTGTTGGAAATGTTCCCAAATTATAGTTTTTGACAGCTACTCATCGCTATTCAGTTGATTCAGACTCACAGCTACCCTCAGGTGGCCTCATCCTTTGCTAGAGGAGTAACTGGTGAGTTTGAACCGCCCAGCTTCTGGTCAGTAGCACAATGCCTAACCCATGGTGCCAGCTAGGCTCCTTTTTAATGATTCGAATTATCAAGAACTTCTCAAAAACTTAGTAAAGAAGAACACAGAATATTCAAAGATAATTTAAGAAGACAATCACCCCAAATCAATTATGCTAGCAAGAAGTATGTACATATTTAGATATATTTTGGTGGGATTGTTGATATAACATTATTAAATTCATAGAAATGTCATTTACAGAAAACTAAATCTAACCTTTGATAATTAAAAAATGTCGTGCCCTCTTTCCTCAAGCTCTGATGACTTGACTTCTCATTTTGAACACAATATGATAACAGCAGGATAATGATGGGAGGGTATTCCCCCTCTCTGCTACTTTTAGCACTCGGTGAATTATCTCAATGTGTTCCTTTAAGAAGTTAAGAATATGTATAGTGTCTAGGTATGAAAACAACAGAGCATAATGCCTCTCCCCTCCCCCACTCAGTCTGATTTTCATGCTTGGTTTCCTTCAGGGACACTCTTGCAAGAGAGAACCATTTATGTATTTACATAATTGCAATGGTACCCATTTGATGATCAGGGCAATTATCACTGATTTTACCACTCACTAAGAAACACCACAATTAGAAATCTTCTAAGGAATCTGATGGACTAAGCATTGTGGGCCAATTATGGGGTTGCTGCTGACAATATTGACAATGAAGTTCAAACCCACCATCCACTGAGCAAGAGAAAAATGAGCCTCAATCCCTGAAGATTTGGCTTGCTCCATCCTGTAAAAGTTTATAGCCTCAGAAATCCTACAGAACCATTTTACTTGGCCCTATGGACCCCTCTGGGACAGACTGACTTGTTGTCAATGAGGGAGGAGACTCTTTACGAAGCTCTATGACTTGTTAATAGAAATGAAGCTGGAGATAACCCCTGGTACTGAAGGGAGAAGTCCAAGCTTCCCTTAACACATCAGTTTCACTGCAACCATTAGCTAAAAACCAGGCTCCAGGAATTGGTGGAATACCAATAGAAATATTTCAAACATCTGATGAAACACTGGAAACACTTATCTATGCCAGGAAATTTGGAAGAGGGTTACTTGGTCAACTGACTGGAAAGATATATATCTGTATCCATTCCAAACAAGAGTGAACCAACAGAATACAAAAAATTAAAGATCAATACCATTAATATGGCATGCAAGTAAAATTTTGCTAGTGATCAACCAACCAGGGTAACAGCAGTACTCTGATATGGAGTCACCAGAGGTTCAGGTCAGATTCAGATGAGCACCTGGAGGAAGAGAGATCATCTCTGATGTCAGATGGATCTTGGCTAAAAGCAGGAAACACCAGAATGATGTGAACTTTTGTTTTGTTGACTATACAAAGGCATCCTACTGCGTGGACCATAACAAACTATGAATAGCTCTGAGAGGACTGGGAATCCCAGAATACATTGTGCTCACGAGGAAACTGTACATGGATCAAGTAGAAGTTGTGGGAACAGAACGAGGGCCTACTCCTACTTCAGGTTTTAAAAATCAGAAAAGGTGTTCATCAGGGTTGCATTCTGTCATCAAACTTTTTCAATCTCTGTGCTGAGAAAATAATTAGAAAAGCTGGATATATGAAGAAGAATGTGGCAATATGTAGAAGACACAACTTTTCTTGTGGAAAGTGAAGCACTTACTGAAGATCAAAGATTTCAGCTTTCAGTGTGGATTACAACTCAATGTAAAGAAATTAAGAATCCTCACAACTGGACCAATAGGAAACTTGATAAAATTCAGAAAAGAGTGAAGTTGTCAAGAATTTTGTCTGGCTTGTAGCCACAATCATTGCTCACAGAAGGAGCCGTCAAGAGATCAAATGACACAGAGTATTGGTTAAATCTGCTGCACAAAACCTCTTTCAAGTGTTAAAAAGCAAGGAAGTTACTCTTAGAAATAAGGTGAACTAGACCCAAGCCATGGTATTTTCCCTTGCTTCATAAGCATGTGAAAGTTGGACTTTGAATAAGGAAGACTTACAAGAAATGCATGCATTTGAACTGCAGGGTTTACAAAGAATACTGGAGGTACCATGGACAATGCACAAACACATCTGTCTTGGAAGCAGTACAGCCAGAATGGTCCTTAGAGTCAAGGATGATGGGGCTTCATCTCGGCTACTTGAGACAAGCTTGAAGGAGAGACCCTGGAGAACATCATACTTGATAAAGAAGCAGGGCAATGAAAAAGAAGAAAACCTTCAACAGATGAATTGACACAGTGCCTGCATCCATGGGCTCAAGCATAAAAACACTTCTGAGGATGGGGTGGACTGGGCAGTGCTTCGTTGTGTTGTACGTAGGGTAACTATGAGTCTGAACCAACTCAAAGGCACTTAACAACAATAACATGGCTTAGAATAAACTGATCACTCTCCTGGTAGCTTCTTATGGAAAATCACACTGGTGGGGATCAAACTCTACCTTCTATGAGGGAAGAAAGTTCTGAACACTTCAAGGCTTGCCCCTCTCTACTCCCTCTTTTTGTTTTGACTTTCTTAAACTGGATGAGATATGATCCTATGTTCTTGGTGTCCTCCTACATTTGAGCTTTCCTACACTAGCTTATTCTGTCATTACTCTGAAGCATCTATCAATAGATAAAATATAAACAGTCATGTCTAACTCCCCAAGGCTTTGGTTAGACGTGAAATCTGCTTCAGTGTGCTTAGCAGGGGCACTGCAATTTTGTTTTGTTTTTCTTATTTCTTACAACACTGCTTATCAGTGTTGCAGATACCAACCAGCTGGGGTTTTAAAGTGAATGCTTTTAATGGGATGCAATATTGTTATTTCATGGGAGATGAAAATGGTTCGATCTGAAGATGAGGAGCTTGGTGTGTGTGGGAGGAGCGAGAGGGTTGGTGACTAGCCAAGGAAGCCAGGGAAGACAGCTAGTGCCTGCAAAAAGCTCACGGTGCCAAGGGTCTTGTCCTATCTAGAATGGCGTCAGTAATCTTGACTTACATTTGATTTAATCTACAAAAGCTGAAAACTGGGTAAATGAAAAGTAGCAGACAAACTTCAAAAACTTATCCATGTGTATTGATTGCTTTCCATTGTGAAATGTCACTGTTAGAGGAATGGTAAACTAAGCAGCGTGATTAAGGGACAATTAACTAAAAGATGAATGATTGCATTTCTGTACATTAAACTCATTGGTTGGAGTATCTCTGATCCACCTCCAAAATCTCTGCTGACATCATCCTCCTTCCAGGAATAATTTGCTCCCTCCCACCCTCTCTTGTCTGAGCTTCGCGCAGATCCCTGTACACAGTTCCCCTCCCAATCCACTGCCATCGCCATCAAGTTGAATTTGACTCACAGAGACCCAGTGAGACAGAGAATAACTGTCCACTTCTGCTCTCTACAGGAACAGAAATTCTTATTTTTCTCTAACAATCCATGCTCTAGATTCTTCCAAAGTTTCTCTGCTGCACCATCTCTCTGCCGCGTCCTGCTTGTTGTCTTACACCCGTCTTCTGTTTTTCCTCTCTTAGTAGAAACTATACTCTCCCCCTATAGCTCATACTTTTTATTCTTATTCTCATTACTTTCCAATACCTTTTTTGAATGATTGGTGTCTTCTGATTTTTACTATGTGAATACTTGGAACTACTCTTACTATCTCTGCCTGCTTTTCTTTTCCAAAGTAGTTTCAATGTCTTTGCAACTATTTCCTGCTATTTTTGTTTCATGATAGTGATATTTAAAATCTTCATTGACTTGATTGAATATTATTTTTTCCATATTTTCATCTATTCCGCCCCCCCAGTCCAAGTGAAAAGTGACCCCTTCCTTACAGCATTCACTGATACCTCTGGCAATAACTACCACATACTTATTTTTTTTCTGAATTATTGGATTTCTTTGTATTTTTGTGCATTTAGGGATATCTAGTTTGAATAATAGTCAAAATTTTCTTTTTATTTGAAAATCAGAGACTTAAGGACAAGAACTATGTTTTATTCATTTTTTGCTTTTACCAATTCCATCCTAGCACCTTATTTTTTTGCTTGACATATAGGACATAAAAGATGTTCATCTCAAGGCTAAATGATTATACTTTCCTGTTATGTTGTCAGTTGCCACTGAGTTGGCTGCACTCATGTAAACTAGTATATTGCAGAATAGAATATTGTCCAAATCTGTACCATCTTCATTATCATTGATATGCTAGTATCCATTGTAGCAGTTATTGTGCCAATCTGTCTTTTTGAGAATTTCTTTCATTTTCACTGATCCTTTGCTCCCCAAACATGATATTCTTTTCTGGTGATTGGTTTTTTTATGATGATGTGTGCAAAATGATTGTGTTAGACTGAATCCTAAAGAGAAGAAAACCGAGTCCAGTTAAAGAAAAAAAAAGAGAAGAAAACCAATGCATTTGTAAAGAAAGAAGGAAAAATTATATCAAGTAAATATCAAACAATGTTACAAGTTGGTAAATCCAGTCCAGTTTCAAGACTATGGATCAGATGTTAACCTGGAGACTTTTCCTGACTCATTAAGCTTTGGGGGTTGTTGAATCCAAGGTCAATAGTTCAGACTTGTGCTTGAAGAGGTCAATAAATTAAAGATTGGCAGGCGAGTGTAATGGTTCCCAAGGTTGATAGGAAATACGGTAGGCATTGGTTCACATATAAAGAACAAGAGGTGAACCATTAAGATACAGGATCTAGACTTAGATAAAAAACAAAGAACTAGGCCACATGGCTGCTGAAACTTCCTTTCAATTGCATCA